>OV651824.1:22841579-22881579 GCA_927349885.1 Psylliodes chrysocephalus | reverse complement strand
AAAATCATTGAATTTTCAGCTCGCTATGATTTTTCCAAGTTATATATATCTCCTCTTAATTTCTAACCACCCTAACTCTGTCAGTTTTAATAATATCAAAAAATGTCAAATATATTTTTTATGTAAAACTATGCTTTACAATTTTTATTAAGAACTTTTTTGATAACACCTACCGTTTTTAAATAACCTTAAAAAAACACTATTTTCTTGTTTTTTGACATTTGCCGGTGCCTGAAAAACAAAATTTTTTTACATATCGATTTTAAATACTCTAAAGTGACTCATGTCAAAAATTTCTGTATTTTCTCCAAAATTTTGATTTAAAGGTCTATTTGATAGGACTACGTCACTGCCGTTCATTTTCTATGTAAATCAATGTAAAATGAAGTGATTTTTTGGTAAAAATAATCAAAATAATGTGAAAAAAAAAGTACTTGAGTACAAGTAATATGAGTGACAAAAAAAATCAAAGCAATATATTTAATTCGTTCTAGATTGTAAAACAGGAAACAAATCAGATGTAAAACTAAAGAAAACACAAGGAGAAATCAATTTAATGTCTTTTTAAAGCTTAACATAATATGTATTTATGTCTAATTATAATATTTATTGTAAAGTAATCACAACATGTAGTCACAACACGAATTGTAGTTTATTTTATTACAAGTTTCATAAAACATAAAATTTTACAGTCATAGATCCTGACTTACAAACAACAATAATTATACATCAAATTTAACTTACTAGAAAACATTTATTTTTTATACAGTTTCAATGTTGGATAAAGAGTTACTAGTGTTATTTTTTATTGAACTTTAATTTTTTATGGGATCGTTAGCGTACTACGTGTGTTGTTGTTTTTCTTATATTCGATATCTATTGCTAAATATTTATAACTTAAAATATTGTTTTATAAAGTGATAAAAGTAACAACTAGAACTGTTATTGAGGTGTTATACTACTGAATCAGGTACGTTTTTTCTTATTTTTACAACGTTAGTAACCGAATTATTATAATTTGGACAGTATTATTGAATTAAAACAAAACTTCCCTCAGGGGTTGGTTGTGACATACAAATCGAGATAGGTTGTGACTGACACAGCCTGCCCCGTACGGATTTTATTACTATTATATATTTCTAATGTCTTATTAATAGTTTATTTTAGAATTATTAATGAGGCCCTATAAACGTATAACTAACCAAGAAAACAAACCCTTAGACGCTTTTGAACGAGCAGCAAAACAGGTTTTCGAAAACCGCAGGTCTCTTCGGACAGTTTCTACCGATTATCAAATTAAATACATGACGCTTCAGAGATTTTGTAAAAGACTGCAAAAGCAAAAAGATGATGGTGATGTTTTTTTTATGATAAGAACTCTTAATATTTAGGTTTGGAGCAGACTTTGAGGGTAGAACTAAATGGAAAATGAATTAGCAGAATACCTGGTGCAACAATCCAAATTATATTTTATATCAACAAAAGAAGTGCGTAGATAGGGCTTAGTAATTTGCTGTTAAGAATAATGTATCTGTCCGTAACAAATGCAACAAAGAAGAAATGGCATCTGCTGACTGGTTTACGAGTTTTTTTAAGCAACATCAAACATTATTACTCAGGACTCCTGAATCAACTAGCTTTAGTCGGGCTATGAAGTGATTGTTTAATTACAACAACTTAGAATTAAATTATCTTTATTTTAAGTTATGACAACTATCACAAAAACTAATGACAGCCCTTCACCCCCTAAAGGTCTATCCTTTTCGTAGTAGGTATGTAGTATCCACAATATCACCACATCCCCCCTCAAGTCTTTTTCCGCTGTCTATTCATCTCTACGTTCTATGTTATTTTTGAATAAATTTCCTATTTCTGGAATATATACGTCCACTAGCGGTTTTTATTAGGTAATTTCTTTTGCTTTTGACTTTAACGATATTTACTTGTTTGTCCCATAATTTATGCTTTGGGTCTTGAATTCTAACCCTAGATCCAACTTTAAGTGGCACCAGATCTCTAGCCGTTTTATTATAATAGTAAATTGCCTTGGTCGCACTGGGTTCTTTTTATTCTATCGTAAGTGTCTACTGCAACCTGCCATTCTTTCGCAAATGCTTTTTGATGTGCGGGTACTAAATTCCTAATAGGATAACCAAATAAAACCTGAGCTGGAGATAGTCCATTCGATTTTGGAGTATTTTTCCATTCCAGCAACCCTGCACAAAATTGGTGGTCATCTAATTTGCCACCTTTCGTACATTTTGAAATTAATGTTTTCATTACTTTTACACCAGCCTCAGCGTGTACATTGCTTTGTGGATAATATGGACTGGATTTACAATGAACTACATTCCATTTTTTTTTTAAAATGAACTAAAATCGTAAGAACTAAATTGCGGGCCATTGTCAGAACGTAATCGTAGAGGTACACTAGTATCGCAAAATATTCTTAAATAATTTGCTAACATTATGATGTTTGGGTCCCTATTTCCATAATGACATATTACTGGCCTTCCGTATAGTCTGTCCACATATACCAAGTATTTTTTTACCATCGTATGAAAAAAGATCCGTTGAAACATCTTGAAAAGGAAGGATATGAGGTGGATTATCCAAATATGTTTCTCTTTGTAAGGAAGGTCTAATCGTCTGAGAAACTTCACATAAATCTATCATATTTTTAATATTGTCATAAATATTTGGCCAGTATACTGTCTGTCTTGCACGGCGTTTTGTTTTCTCTATGCCCTGATGGAAATCGTTTTCTTGAAGACACAGGTATGACAATTTGGCATCCTATCAGGACAAAACCATTATTATAACTTAGCTCATTTCGAGAATTCCAAAATGGCCTAAGCGATCCTTTTGATCTGAAAAACCTTTTTTATATCCGCAATTAACTTCTGGTATGTATCTTCTTTAGATGCTGATTCTTTCAAGAATTCCAACAACGAATCTTGGAGACGTAAAGTTCTAGATAACTCTTTAGTATTATCTATTAATGCCACTTGTTATATGACAAAAGAATTAACATGAACTGTAGAATCTTCCCCGAAGAGTTTATCTTCGTTAGGTGTATTTACAGGAGCTCGAGGCAACGCGTCTGGGATTAAGTGATTTAGTTATATTGTCCATTTTACTGTAACATTATAACCACATAATTTTTTTTAAGTCTTTGAATTTTAGGATTTTCTATTATGTCTAACGTATACGAAATTAGAATTGGAACCAATGATTTGTGGTTAGTAACTACCTTGAATTCATTTAAGCCTAGTAAGTACAATCGACATTTTTTTATAGCCCAAACTATTGCTAGTAATTCGATCTCTATCATTGCGTATCTCGTCTCAGTATCAGATAAAAATCGGGAACCACATTGTACCAATTTCCAGATGTCTCCATGTCTCTGAAGCGTATCCCAAACTATTTAATCGTGAAGCATCTGCATGCAAAGCGGTTGGTAATGTTGGATTAAAGGCAGCTAGTATCGGTGGCTTTATAAGAGCTTTTCTAATATTATTAAAAGCTTGATCACGTTCTAGACACCAATAATATTGATTTCTTATTTTCAATAAATCTCTCAAAGGACCTGCAGCTGAACTGATTTCGGAAGAAAAGCTTCCAAGCTAATTAAACATGTCCATAAACGATCGAAGTTCCTTCAGACACATAGGTTTCGGGTATTTTTGGATAGCTTCAACTTTCTTGGGATCAACTTCAATACCATTCTCTCTCTCCTCTTATATAACCAACGTACTCCAAAAACCAATTTATTTGGATTTAATGTAATTTCGTTAAGTTTACATTTTTATAACAGCTTTTAAAATGATTTGGACAAGTGTCGTCGTATACTAATGTGTCGTCGACAACCTTTTCGATATTATGGATATCTTATAAAGCATCATCTCCTTTTCTGCAAAATTTATATCGTCTCCAGGGAGTTAAAAACGTTGTCAGATTTTGGCTGTTATAATAAGGGTACATTCCTAATAAATGAAATATTTTTTTTTTTGTTAGAGTATTGTTACTAGTCATTACTGACTAACCTACAATTTTAATCTAAAAATCTTACAAACTAATTACTTACCTATCTAAGAAGTCCCCCATTGGGCTGTCTTAATTGTTTCTATGGGAAAGCATCACAAGTTGGCGTGAAGATTTATTACGCTGTTTTACACTAGCACTAACATTAACGTTCACTGCACTAGCTCAAATGGCTTCTTCCTTTTGAGCCTTCTGTTGAGTGTAGAGTTGTCCAGTAATTGCAGCGCTTCTTCGTTGACGTGGGAGTGGAGTCGACCCTCATGTTTCACAGCAAACCTCTTTATTTTTTCTTCGATTGTTGGCCATCTTCAGGTCTCTATGAAGATAATCGTTTCGGTAGGACCAATGTGCATCAACAATACATCTTAGGACTTTATTTTGGAAAACTTGAATCATGTTGATATTACTCTTGCTGGCACATCCCCATAGCTGTATGCCATAAATCCAGATTGGTTTTAGGATTTGTTTATAAATCAGCAGTTTGTTGTGCACTGTCAATTTGGATTTTCTTCCTAGGAGCCAATACATTTTTTTGAATTTAAGTTCAAGTTCTTTACGCTTTTTTTATGTACTCTTTCCATTTAAGTTTTACATCTAGGTTCATCCCTAGGTATTTGGCCGAATCGTGATGCGGAATAACGTCATTGTTTATTCTTATTTGTTTTTGTTCATTTGATCGAAGAGTAAAGTCAACATGCACTGATTTAGTTTAATTTATTTTTATTTTCCATTTTTTTGTCCATCGATTAATTCTGTTGCAGGTTTCCTGAAGTTTTTCTGAGGTCTCTGTATTTGTTCCGCCAACTGCCAATATTGCAGTGTCATCTGCAAATGTTGCTATTTTAACAGATTGTTGTTGAAGGGATATCGCTGGTGTATAATAGAGAAAGAGAGAGATATGCTTTATTGTCGTAAAAAAATTTACAAAAATTTTATAGACAAAGCGTGTAACTTAAATACTAAACATATTATAAAAATAACTAAACAGCAGAAAAAACAAACAGAAACAAACAGAGACAAAATAGGAATAACAATTGCAATGGATATGCAATATCCGTCATTATAATTATTCTAATTTAAATTTAAATTTAAATTTAAATTTAAATTTAAATTTAAATTTAAATTTAAACTTTAATATTTAATTATTTAATTAATGCCATTGTATGTGGAACTCAAATGTCTAAGGTACGTTATAAAATTCTGCTACTGTGTAATATGGTCTTTCTAGAAGAAAAGCTTTAGCTAGTCTTCGGAACTTATCGTAAGTATTTATAGATTTTAATTGCATCGGAAGGTTATTATACAATTTTTAGATCTTCACTTATGATAGATTGTAATGTCTGCATGTTAGAATTATTCCAGGTTACACTGGTGTCATCAGCAAATAAAGTAATTCTACCACTTATTCTTAAGTCTGTGATGTCGTTGATGAATAATAAAAACAAAATTGAACCTAATACTGATCCTTGAGGTACTCCACTGCTTATTGCTAGATTTGTAGAATCCTCACCATTCGCCCGCACCTGTTGATTTCTATTTTCTAGGTAAGTTTTAAATCATTGTAAAGGAGAACCCCGTATGCCATAAATTTGTAATTTATTAATTAGAATATCATGATTTACACAATCGAAGGCCTTTGCGAAGTCACAAAATACTGAAACGGTGAAAAGTTTATCATTAAGTGATGTGTATATTTCATTAAGAACGGAAAACATTGAGTCGCTAGTGCATTTTTTAGGTAGAAAGCCATACTGATGAGCTGTGAGGATGTTATGCTTGAAAAGAAAGGGCAAAAGACGGTTTTTCATTAGCCGTTCTACTATCTTCGATAAGGTAGGCAATAACGCGATAGGTCTATAGCTACAGGTTTTGGTTTTGTCGCCACCTTTATGAAGTGGGATTATTATAGCTGTTTTTAGACAGTTAGGAAAGAGACCAATTTCAAAGGATTCATTAATCAGTGAAGTTAAAATGTTGATTACTACATCCGGTATATTTAGAAATATTTTGGTGGACAGGCCATCAATTCCACAGGAAAATTTATTTTGGATGTTGTTTATGGTTTGCACTAGTTCATGCTTGTCTACTGGTCTTAGGAAGAAACTTTCAGTGATCCTTTTAGTAGGTAGGAGGAAGGAGAGAGCATCCTGACTCGGAGCTATGTTAGATTTGATATTTTTACTTACATTTACGAAATAATTGTTTAGTTCATCTGGGCTAGGATTTACACTGTTTGAAGAACGGGTTTTATTCCTTAAGTCATTTATTATAGACCAGGTTTCTTTGGAGGAGTTTTTAGCTCTTACGATGCGATTTTTGTAATAGTTTTTCTTAGCAGATTTGGTGATTTTCCGATACAATATTCTGTAGTTGTTGATATAGTTTAATATTAGGGGATTATCTGTGTACTTTTTAATATACATGAGTGACCTCATATTTTTAGATGATGTTCTTATTTCTTTAGTTGTCCAAGATTTATGACATTTAGTTTTAATGGGGCGAAGGGGGAAAGCTGTATTGAAACACATAATTATTTTATTTAAGAAGTCTAAAAATTTAGAGTCAATATCTTCAGAAAGACCATTCCAATCAGTAGTTAGACATAAATTATAGAAATTTTTGAAATTATGCTTAGAGAAAATTCTACCTAGCTGACGGACTTTTTTTGGAGCTGTACGGGGTATCAAAAATTTGGCAAATACTGCTTCGTGGTCTGAGAGACCTGAGCTAATTACTTGGTGCTCTACATCAACGGGTTTAAAATCAGAGACTACGTAATCTATAATTGTAGATGTTGTTTCTGTGATTCTAGTTGGAGAATTTACGTGTATAGTGAGACTGAATGATTCAAAAATATTGATCAAAGACTTTTGATCAATAAATAAATAAATAAATAACCGGTCCTAGCACACTACCTTGTGGGACGCCTGCTTTAATTTCTTTCATTTCGGAGTATGCCTCGTCTTGCTTTACTCTAAACATTCTTCCCGTTAAATATGATTGTAAAATGTCGACATATTGTCTAGGGAGCATTTTTTCAAGTTTCTGTATTAGGCCAGCGTGCCAGACCTTGTCAAATGCTTGGGCTACGTCAAGAAATATAGCTGAGCATATATATTTTTCTTCGTAAGCTTTTTCGATGATATCGGCTATCGTGTGTACTTGATCTATTGTCGAGTGTTTGTTTCTAAAACCAAATTGGTGCGAAGGGATCAGATTTTTATTTTCAATTATTGGTTTTAGTCGTTTTAGTAACAGTTTTTCAAATAACTTAGATATTAGAGAGTTATTGCAAGTTCACTTAAGGTCAGTCACTATTAGTGCCGCTCTTATTTTGACATCTGAGCATGCGTAGATCACTAACTTTAACAAAGATTGTGCCTGTCCTTAAAAGAGAGTTATTGCAAGTTCACTTAGGGTCAGTCACTATTAGTGCCGCTCTTATTTTGACATCTAAGCATGCGCAGATGTTTGTTCTAAAACTGTCTTTATTAAGGATTGTGCCTGTCCTTAATTGTGGATGTTTAAGGGCAGCAGGTAGTGGCGACTTTATAGCTTTCGGATGCGCTCGTCATTTAAACCTACTATACTTATAATTTATAATGCCTCTTTAATATTAGGTACTATTATAGAATTTATTTGACTCTAATTACGATGTCGCTATTAGTGGCTGGCTTTATAGAAATTTGCAATATCTCTCTATTAAAGATAGGCACAATCTTTATTAAAGTTAGTGATCTGCGCATGCTCAGATGTCAAAATAAGAGCGGCACTAATAGTGACTGACCTTAAGTGAACTTGCAATAATGACACTTCATTCAGAGGTTTTCCTGGCTTAGGAATTAGGATAACTTCAGCCATTTTCCACGCATCAGGTATATATTTAAGGCGAAATGCTGCATTTATGAGGTATGTTAATTTAACAATAGCCTTCCGCGGTAGTTTCTTTAATATTTCTCCAGTAATAAGGTCATATCCTGGGGCTTTCTGTGAGTTAATGTTTGTCTGAATTTCTTTCGTAACTTCATTGGGAGTAACTAGCCTAATTTCAAGTTGTTCCATATTATGTATGGATGGTCTCATTAGGAGTGTCTTGATTTTCATCTAATTGGAACGTCTTTTGTAGGTGGTCAGTGAAAATATCAGCTTTTTGTTGATTGTCTCTTGCCCATTTGTTATATACTATTCTGATAGAAGGACAGTGTTTACACGAATTTTTCATCTTTTTAGTTGCCTTCCAGAGTGAATAATCAGTTTCTTTATCATCTTTAGCCCTACTAGGTATCTGTTGAAGGATTCTTCTTTGTGATTTAAAATTTCTCTTCTCAGTCTTTGGGTAGCCCTATTTAATATATTTTTATCTTCTGGTGATCTTGTCATCTGCCATTTTATTCTTAGTTTTCTTTTTTCTGCTACTAGTTCTCTTATCTCGACAGGATAGTTTTTTCCAGCTGTTAATCTTCTTACTTTTGGTGTCTTCCTCCATGCAGCTTGCTGGATTTCCACTATAAACCTTTCCAGTTCTTCATCTAGCTGATTTTACGTTATTAGTATTATGGTCAGTTGAATAGTATTTGTTAAGTCCTCTTGAAAACCTTCCCAATTAGTTTTCCGATTTGCTAAGGTCGGTTTAACTTCTCTTTGAATAACATTATCACTAAGAGTAAGGATTACTGCAGAATGGTCTGAATCCATATCAAAGTTTTCTTCTACTTGTGTATAGTTTGGTGAAATTTTCCTCAGAATAAAGAAATCCAAAAGGTCTGGAATCTTATTTGGGTCGGTGGGCCAATAGGTGGGTTTTTCAGAAGATTGGTATGTACAACTAAGTTCTGATGCAGCTTGGTGCAATTCTTTTCCTTTGACTGTGGTTAATCTTGAACCCAAGTTTGTGTGTTTGGAGTTGTAATCTCCACCGATTATAAATTTGTTACCTAGTTTTTTGAGTACATTGAGATAATTTTCTTTTTTCTGGTTGTATCTTGGTGGGCAATAGATTGCAGCTATTGTAATTTTGCCCCCCTTAATGTTAGTGGTGCTAATGGTTACCTGATTTTCTGGTTCTTGAATGCCTGGTTCCTCATAGTGGGAAATGTTATTTTTAATAATTAACGCACTTCCTCCTCTTGCTGCATTTGATGGATGGATAGTGTGATAGAAGTTATATCCTCTGAATTTAATGTATGACTCTGTTGTAAGGTGGGTCTCAGAAATCAGACATATATCTATTTTTTGTACGTTCAAGAAAACTTGGATATCAGTTTGTTTTCGGAGAATACCATTGGTATTCCAAGTGGCTATTCTAATATCTCTTTTGTCCATTGGTGGTTTTGTTATATGTTTGGGGTTTATTTAATTTTTCTAGCTTCTGGATCCTGTCAGAGAGTGAATCTATTCTGGTTATTAAGGATAATAATAATTCATGAGTAGTACTTTCTGCTAAGCTGGTTTACTGTGAAGTATGCTGCGGAATTTGTGTCGTGGGATTCATGGTTGGTTGCGGCCTTTGAATTGGTTGCTCCTGTGAGATTGTTACCTGAGAATATGTTATTTCATTTCTGACAATAGAAAAAGCGTTTATAGATCTCTTCTGCCTCGTCATTATTTTAGGTTTAGTGATATTATCCTTCCGTATCTGAAATGTTTTAGCTACCTCACATCCTCTGTAGTTAGCAGGATGTTCCATTACACTTCGGTTGTTGTTCTGGACTTTTTACACAATCCTTCGTATGCTGTTTTCCTACGCACTTTACGCATCTTGATTCTCTTTTGCAAAAGTTGTGCTTATGTCCAAATAGCTGGCAGTTTTTGCATTGCGGAACTAGTTTTGACTTTCTTATGGTTTCTATTCTAACTCTTAGATTAAGGATTGCTTTGATTTCGTAGATTTTCTTAATATTTTCAATATTTTCGAATGATAGCATGAATAGGGGCAATTGTTTTTTATTTAGTTTACGAGTGTTATCCTCTGTTAATTCTATTTCCTTCTTTATTATATTGACAGCTTCTTTACATTTTAATCCTTGACTTTGCAAGTCTTCAACAATATCTTCTGGTTTAGATGTAGATGGTAGACCTCTAACCATTACTTTAATGTCTCTGTTCTGTTTAACTTCATAGGAATGCCAATTTATTTCTTTGGCATTCAAGGTTGATATGACATTTTTGAAGTCTTCTTCTTCTTGTTTAGTATTAATTTTAAACTGGTTATTGCTTAGAGCTGTGGCTTGAAAGGAAATATTATTTTCTGCCAGTGTATGGCACAATTCTTCATACTTATTGATGTTGCTATTATCGGGGAAAATTTCACTGTTTTTTAGACTGTTTCTTTCTCTTGTTGTTGATTTTTGCTACCTCCAGGTTGGCCAGAAGATGTTTCAGGAGAGGAGTTGGCTTTTCGGTTTTTCTTCTATTGTTTCTGCTTTCCGCTGTTATCCATTCTACTTCTTTGTTAATTTGATCGCCGATTTCTTTTGCCAGTTCTTCTTCATCAGTTTCATAATTCGTTGGAATTTCAGATTTTTCTTTGTTTAAAATATTAATTTGTTTTTGCATATTTTCCATATTGTTTTGCATTTGTTGCAATGTACTTTCTAGTTGATGTTTTTCAGCTTTTTCCTGTATCCAATCATTGTACAATGCCTGTTCATTCTGACTTCTAGCTTGATTTTCATGGAATAAGGCCTGATTTTATTGGGCTAGGAGATTTTCTCCCACTTCCATTGTTTCCATATTATTTGTTTTAGTTACCTGAAGCAGGTCCTGTTTTTTTTGCTCCAAAAGCACTTTGGCAGGTGTCGATTCTGTTTTATTTTTTTCGACAGATTGTAAAACTATTTTTAATGGCACATTATTATTTTTATTTTTGTTCTTAAACATTACGTTTAGCAGTCATTGTTGATTTTTTAAACACTCGCGATTAAAAAATATTTACACATCATAAACAAACGAAACTGACCTAGATACGGAGTAATGTTAATAAACATACATCCTCACCTATCGACAGCCGAATATAAACTAAGAATGACACATGATTTTCATAAAATTGACCTAATTCGAGATATTTGAGGAGAAGTACAAATTTTTAATTTTAAAGGTAACTCAAAAACGGTTGAAGGGAAAAACACCAAATTTTAAACTTAAGCTATAATCCATCCTGCGATGAGCTGATTAAAGTTTAAGCATAGTCGAAGCATCAAGCACTTTACAGCGGGTCGTTTTTTTATTAAGGAAAATAATTAGTATGGACCGTATTTTCTTAGGCAACCCATTTGCAGTATATTTATAAAAATATTTTATTTAATAAAAAGAAACTTTCATCCATTAAACAGATGGATGAAGGTCGACCTTACTTTGGATCTTAGTCCATCCTATTATTTTGATTGTTTTCACCAATTAAAAAAAAATCACTTCATTTTATATTGACTTATATTGACAGCGCTGACGTTTGATCTGCCAACAACAGTCAATTTCGCAAACCTTATCAAAAGATGGACGTAAATTTGAAATTTAACCATTGCCGATTCGCCTCCTTCTCTCTTGTCTTTATAATCATATATTAAAAGTATATATTCATTTGTTTTAGGAGAAATAGTAGCTACTGAACTAGTTCATTTATTTTCTTCTGAAAACGATCGGTCATATTTTATAGACCTCGATGAAGCGGAATTCATTGGATGGTTGAATAAAGTAGCACCTGAAATGGTTAAGACTCACAATGTAGTAGGAAAAGGCGAAGAGAAGTCAGTTCATTATGACAACAACAGAACACATAAGTTAATTCGCCAAATTCGTAATACCAAACTTTATAAGAATGATGTGGAATTCGTTAAAAAGTACAATCCGTTGAACAAATATGTGTCTACAAAAGGTGTTAAATAGAAAATAATATGAATGTATTTTGTTGGTATATATTGTCAAAACTTGTTTAACTGCATTAACTGCAATATGATTTTTAGTATATGATTTTGAAGGCAGGTAATATAGGTATTTCATTTTAAAAGGTAAATAATTTAACTCTATATGGAGGTCAACCAGAAGATCACAAAAAATCCATATAAGTGGTAATTCTATAACGAATATGTTAAAATTTAACGGACGCACACAGGAGCATTTGGTAAAAAAAATCGGACAAAAATATTTAACAGGTAAATTTGCTTTAATTTTAATAAAAATGCAAATATCTATAGAAACCAGTATAATAGAAATAATGCTGATGGAGGAATAAAAGTAGCAAAAAGTTTATTGATAAAATATCGGAAAAAGTAAGAAAAGATGGGAACAAAATGAAAATTGTTAATAAAAAGAAAATTAAAAGAATTGTAAAAAGATTAAGAAGAAAAATTAAAAATAGACCTTTGTCTGAAAAGGAAAAGACAAGAAATAAATTCAAAGAGAAGTAGAAATGTTAAAAAAAAGGACAAAGAAAAAAGGAACACTGGACCAGGATAAGAAAAGGAAAATGAGATTACGAGATTAAAAATTAGTAAATATTTAAATATAATGGATTAATGAAATAATAGATTAATGAACTTAGAGGTAATGAATTAAAGAAAAAATAAATGAAATAAAAGACAATGATAAGAACAGAAAAAAATAAATAATGAAAAGAATAAGAAGTTGAAAATAATTACAGATGTCATTCAGGAAGTATTATTAGTATTAAAAAAGAAAAATTATTATTTAAAAAAATAAAAAATATAAAGTAAATATAATAATATATAGACATAAAGTTAGAACAAAGAAGATAGAAACGAAATTTGTGTATAAGAAAAAGAATATAATGGGATAAAGACTGGCAGAAAATAATGGTGAAAAGAATATGAAGAGTTAATGGTTTTATATTAGGCGAATATGAGTTTTATGATCAATTAATAATGCGGTATATTGATTTTAATGTATAATGATGAATTATGATTATGTTTATGAATATGAAATGTTATATGAATAATAAATAATATATAAATAATTATATGATGTATGATGAGTGAATGAAAATAAAATAAAAAAATTGGAAAGAAGAATTAAAATGGAATAAAAAGGAACATTATGAAATAGAAAAGAAAGTGGAATAAAAGTAGTATAAACAAAATAAATAAAAAAAATATAATATATGAAAATAATTTTATGTCTACAGGAAACGTAACAATATAGTAATAATAGAGTATAAAAAGATGAAAATTAAGAAAACAAAACTGAAATGAAATGATAAATGAGAAAGTGAACGTAACACAAAATACTAATAATAATAAAAATATTAATAATAATAATTTCAGATAAAAGTAAAAGGAAATTTGCATTTTAAATTTTACATTAATGAAAAATTTCAAATGAAAATTTGGGAATTTGATATGTTATTAAAACACCCCTGTGTTCTAAAATACTAATAATAATTATGTTAATAATAATTATATTAATAATAAAATAATAATAATAGTAATATGTAATAAAATATCTCCAGAGTTGAGATTAGGGTTTTATTGTATTAATGTCAGAATAACAATCAACAACATATATAGAATGTACTTTTCAGAGCGCAATATACGGCATGTCCTACACAATCTCCCCTTCTAAAAAGTTATCACTCCTGTGATAAAACTTATTTCCAATTTCGTTACAATTATTGTATTTTAACACTTCGTTTTCATTTATATCTGGTAGTCTTCTGTTTTCATCTCCTCTCATATATTTTTCGCTTTTCCCTTGCTTTGGTATTTCATTTTTACATTTGTTTCTAAAATCCTGTTTTTCATTTTTTATATTAACAAATTTTAGAGCTAGTAAGAGGTCATTTTTATTTCTAGGAGTATTGTTGCAAATTTGCCGTTGAGCGTAAAATGGTAGACCTAGTATGATATGAGCTATAATGGATTGTTCAGATAACGCATTGTCAGCCCAGTTCAGCAATCTCAATTTCTCATAGAAATATTCTATGATACAACACTTATAAAACTTAAAATTGATTGCCTTTTCCCATTTGTATACTATGTCTTCATCAAAAGCTTCTATGAACCTCTTTTTTCAATCTGACCATTTCATATTTTCATCAACACTATCCTGAAACATTTGTTCATACCATCTTAGTGCAATGCCATCCAAACTAAACCTAAGATTGAATATCTTATCTTGTTCAGTGTTCCAGTTATTCGATCGTGTCATAAATTCATAAGATTTGATCCATGAATTCGGGTCTGTATTAATACCGGTGAATAATGAAATTTTTCTGTTATTTTTGGAACCTGATGCTAGCTTTAGCCAATAACACATCATGTTGTTTAGGTCTTCTTTATCGATGCATATGTTGTTTTCTCGGCGTGCTTCATGGCTTGGTACACCAGTATCATCACCAGAGCCCTCATCTTCACTTCTATTGTAGTTTATCTGCATAAATTCGTTTCGTGACTGCGCCATTGTAATAAAATATCTCCAGAGTTGAGATTAGGGTTTTATTATATTAATGTCAGAATGACAATCAACAACATATATAGAATGTACTTTTTAGAGCGCAATATACGGCATGTCCTACACAATACATAAAATATTTGATAACCCTGTATAATAAACAAAATAAAAATGAGTGTTGATGAAAATTATTTTGATTTTTTTATGTAAATAAACAAAAAATACATAATAAATTTAAAGAAATAAATTACTCCCGTGAATGTCTGCATTATCAGCTATTTCGAGGATAAACAGGTGCATTGTTTCAGGCAGAAATGGCTGACTCAATCTGTGTGTTAGACTTATAAATGGGTCTGATTTAATCAATAATCTTTGCAGAACATCTCTGTTGCAGAGGGTTCTGGAAAATTTCCTAGAATAATTCTGCCCATACGACCGAAAATTTTTATTCCTTGCTTCTGTAGCCTCTTCGGACATTTGTTCTACAGGAACAATGGCGTATTTAATTACAGTCACCCCGTGTACATGGATTTAATGAAATGTCGAAGTCATTGGATGCCATCCATATAAATTCGTGTAAATTTCCGCAGTCTCTTTTGAAAATTCTGCAAACTAAATCTCATCGATTTTGTGACCAAATGACACAAAGCTTCTAGTATTAATTTTAGTTTGTATATAAAAGGTACGTCAATACCTGTGATTTCTGCAGCTGTTTCGGGGTCACTGAAAGATCGTCTGATAGTGTTTCCAGAGTTTGAGTTACCAAAACTTGCCTTGGGCATGTCTATTATTAATCTTATTCGGTCCTTAAATTATTTTTGAAATTTTTGTTTCGTTTCCTTAACAATCCGTTTCTCCTCAGGTGTTATAGCTTGCCACTTCTTTAATGGGAGTTTATTGGCAATATGAAGAAGGGTCTCAAATATCGTTATTCTGGCATGAAGAACAGACAATCCGAATCTCAGGGCTTCTGGATTTTCGACATTTGTGTTTTAAAAGTCGTTATAGTTTTTCGGGGTTTTTCCACAAATGTAGCATTTCACTATAGAGCTCGTATTTGTAGCTGAATTACAAACTTTGGCGTCAACCATTGTAGGTAACATCGTATGTTTAACCTTATCACTCCATTAGAGGTTGGCACTTCTGTTCTTTGCAAACTTTTTACTTGGTCTTCAATATATTTTATTTCCTCTTTTGTGCTATCAACGGTTTCGTGGAGAAATCTGATACGAATAGGCCGACAGAATCTTGTTGATGACGGTGTGGGATTCTGCCATATAATTTTCTCGTAAATTCCAGTATGGACTTGCAACCTGAGGGGCACCATGGAGCTTTGGAAAATATTGGAATATTCACTTGTTAAGTCATTCAAACTCTGTTGAAACTGTGGCTGTTGGAAGCTGTCGCAACCTCATTTCGTGATTAACTTAATCTGTGACATTTCATCCCGACCCAACTGATCAAACAACTCCCCTAAATATTGGCAGAGTCTTGATGTTGTGTGATCAAGAAGGTCTTGAAGGCAAACTTCTGCACAAATTTTCGTTACTTTCATTGACTCTTCACTCGGATAGGACATTTAATTTGCTTTTTTAAATAAGGAGTAGCAGGGATATATATTGACAGTATTTCGTACTGTTGCTTTGTCAAATCCATATGAACAAAAAGGCACAGAGCTTCAGCAGGCGTATGCCTAACAAATCCTCTAGTTTTCTTTTTTATTGCTTTTCTAAATTTTTTTGATCAAGCAGGAGTCGCTGTAACATCTTAGACGCATCCCAGTTTCCCGAAGTTCGCTAGCTAACGCTAGCTGCGTATGTCAGTTCTTCCACAGATACTTGCTTCCAAAGTTCTTCCGTCTTGCGACGTTTGGAAGAAGTACGTGATGCCTAAGTGTGAATAGATATGGATGCCTCCAACCATGCGTTATTTTTTTTAAGAAACGTTCTTCTATGTAATTTACCAAAGCCTATCCTTATCTTTAACGCTAATGTGTGCATTAGGTAGTGGGCGAGCTAACAATATTCAATGCGCGGACGATTTATGTTTTTATTTCACCCACAATTCAAATGAACAATGCGTTAATGATCAAAAATATTTTTTTTACTTAGTAAGTGGTTCGACGATATGGGTTTCAGTATTTCAATAGTGAATCACGAGCTAATTTTGAGCATTTTGTTACTCCTAGGTGATTATAATGTATTCGATTTAGCATTTCACTCTGTAGACATTTTGGTACCATTATCATAGCCTAAAGAATAATATAGCCGCGACACTCAACCTATATGGCGAAGCAACGAGATTGGGTTTTCTCCGTGAAGTCAGTGAAGAGACGGCCAGTTAGCGGTTGCCTGTTGAGGTGTGCACAGCAGTTATTTCGATCCTTATCTGGGCCGAACTAAGGACAATTTTTGCGATTTTAAAAGTTTTATTGGGTAAAGTTTATAACGTGTAGTAGCGTATGATTTAATTTTGTATATTTATATGTGTTTGTTTGAAATGGGCAAAGGAAGACAGAGTTGCGCAGCGGTTGGTTGCATAAACAATTACAATAATAATAAATATAGTTTCTTTCTCTTTCCTAAGGACGAGAATAGGTAAGATGTAAATAAAGTATTGAATAAAAAAACATGAATTTTAACAAGTATAATTATTGCTATAGAGCACGAACATGTGCTATTGCAGCGGGCAGAGATGATTTGGTTAAAAATTTAAAACATTCGTCTATTAATGGAATACTTTGCGGTATGCATTTTGAAAGGCACATGTTTACCAGCGAAAAATGTAACCGATTACACAAATGGGCCGTACCAACTATATTTCCGTCACTGGAGGGATCTTCAACGTCATGCTTTAATGAAAAAATAGAAAATGGTATAATATTTATTTAAAACAAGTTTACAAGGTTAAAAATTACTGTTTTTAGAGAGAAAACGGCCATTAGAATGCGAAATAGAAGACATAACTAATTCTAAAATTTTATTAATAGAAAAACCTCCTGCTGATCACATTCAGTCTAACAAAGTGAATGAAAACTGTTCAAGCAGTACAAGCAATAATAGTGAAGGTAAAATACACATAGGTCTTATGTAGTATTTTTTAATTAAATAATATTTTAGGGTCAACTCAAAAAGTTATGGCAGCTGTAACTTCTCAATCTGTTCAAACTCCTTTGGCTTTGTCAACTAGAACACCCAGGAAAGAAAAATTTCGGAAAGTCATCAAAGGAATAAGAAATAAGTATAATAGAGTTGTACAAAAACTTGAGACCAAAGTAGAAGAGAGCATTCAAAATTTAAATTTGGATCAGATAACGTTTGAACAATATAAACAACTTACATTAAAATTTTGCCCTTCAGTGGAGTTGGCCACATGCATTAATGCTGTTTTGAGTCAGATAAAGAAAAAACCGCAAGGTAAAAGATTTTCAAACGAATTTAAAAATTATTGTTTGTCGTTATATTTCCTTGGACCGAAATTATATAAAAAGGAATTAGTTAATAAACTTGGATTGCCAACGGTAAGAACGCTACAATGATTTATAGAACATATTAAAATTTCGGCTGGAATTAACGACATTGTTTTTGAAACTCTGCAAAAGAAAATTAATAATTTCCGAAGCATAGATAAACTTTGTATAATCTGTGTAGACGAAATGAGCATTAAGGCGAATTTATTTTATGCCACTGATATGGATAGAATAATTGGGTTTGAAGATATGGGAAATGGAGAAACATTTTAAGCCGGCTCTAAATGCAACTGTGATCATGGTGAGAGGACTATCAGCAAATTGGAAGCAGCCGTTAGCCTATTTTTTTGTCAACTCCACTTGTTCTGGTAAAATATTAAAAAACGTATTATATGATGTGATTTCACGGTTAATGAAAATTGGTTTAAAAGTAACAGCGATTGTATCGGATATGGGTACAAATAATGTACAGTTGTCAAAAATGTTAGGGGTAACACCGGAAACTCCGTATTTTTATCATACAAACACAAAAATTGTTTATATATTTGATATCCCACATTTAATAAAATCACTTCGCAATAATTTGCTTAAACACCTTTTTGAAATTGACGGATGTATAATCAGTTGGAAATTTATAAAAAAAATTTTCAATCATGATCAAGGTTATCAAGTTAGAGCGGCACCCAAGCTTACAGAGTCACACATTCGTCCAAACAACTTTGAAAAGATGAAAGTAAAATACGCTACCCAAATTTTTAGTAAGACAGTGGCCGCAGGACTTCTTGTTTATATAAGGTTCGGAGAACTTCCTAAAGAGGCCACTGCTACGCAAGAATTTGTGGAAAAAATAAACAATCTTTTCGATATTCTAAATTCATCAAATCTTTTTGGATCTACGCCATTTCAAAATGCTTACAAAGCAACAGAAGAACAAAAATCCTTTCTACAAGAATGTTACCAAATGTTTGACAATTTATTAGTACGCAACTCAAAAGGTAATAATGTCACCAATGGAATAAAATGCATTGAAGGATGGAAAATAGCTATTAACGCTACCTTAGAACTATGGGATATCGTATCTAATGAAGGCATGCAATTTTTATTTACCAGGAGAACGCAGCAAGACTGCTTAGAAAATTTTTTTGGGTCAGTTAGGCAGCAAAATGGAAATTGTGTCAACCCAACTCCAATTCAATTTATCCGATCTTTTCGAAAGTTATTCTTCATGAAAATAATCAATTCAGGAACCGAGAATTGTGAAGAGGATGCTGCAAAAATTATTATTAGAGCAGCTGACATACCAAATAACCAAAACGAAACTGAATCGACAACTGAGAGTGACAAATCTGTCAAATCTCAGGACACTATTGAAAATGACTATAAAACATGCGATAATTTACAGAAAAATTTTTTTAGGTATATCTCCGGTTATTTAATAAAGAAATGCTTGGCCAAACACGAATGTTCGATATGTTTAAATTATGGAACACAATTTAAAGACCTAGATGATTCATCGTTTTACTCTTATTATCGATCGTACCATCATAGTGTCACACATTTGTTTGGTGGTTTACGCATGCCCAATACTGAGTTTCTGTACTTTGTTTCTTCGATGGAAGCCGTTTTTCAGGAAAAATTTGAGTTTTTTTTCACTAAACATAATATTGTTAGTGAATTCGTAAAAGAGTTTGAAAAAATAAAATTTTACCATCCTTGCCAGCAGTTTCCACGTTTTTACCTTATGAGGTTATATGCGCGTGTAAGAATATATTATACAATAAAATATATCAATAAAAATTTTAAACAGGCGAACAGGAACCGCAAACTTATTATTTGGAAACATTTGTAAAGCCATTTTATATAATATAACAGGGAGTAGGTTTGTTACCGAATAAGTAAACGTTTAACTCAATTTTAGTTTGATAAAATATAACAGGATAATATTTATAATATTTGCCATTTGCATGTTTTAAATATAAACTATTTAATATTTATTTGCGTTTTATTTTTTTTAGAAATATGACATTTTAGTCTTAAATATATACATTTAAAATATTATATTTTCCAAATACGGCCCATGCATGTTTCGTCGCCGGCTTACTGTACGTCAAGACCGAATAATTCGTGCGGTCCCCACTACCGTTTAGAGAAATGGTCTCGCAGATATCAAAGGCGCCTATAGAGAGTGTCGGGGCTATATTATTCTTTAGGCTATGCCATTATCGCATTGCCTTTGACCTTTGAATATAATATCATTTAAAATCGTAAACTCACTTTTGTATTTCCAATAAATTTTAGGTTTATCATCTAATTTTTAAATGCTATTGGGCCAGCCTTCTGTTATCACTTTCGTTAGTAACTGCAGTATGTTATCACCTAAAGTTTTTTAACTAAATTCTTTTAATTTAGCATCTATAGCATTTATTTCTGAAATTATTAGACAGACTTGTGACTGTATATATATTAATTTTTTTCCCGGTTTATACCTAACCTCGAAATTATAGTTTTGTAACCAACATTCGTGAAGACGAGCTGAACATTTGTCTAAGGGTTTTTTTAAATATTAAGACGAGTGACAAATATCCTTTTTGACAATTTCTTTTTTCCATAAACATAGTCATGAAATTTCGTTAACCGAAACACTATAGCAAACAACTCTTTTTCAATATGGGCCCACCTAGTTTGCATATCAGTTAGAGCGCGAGATGCATATGCACAAGGTAAGTTGTTTTGTAATATACATGCACCTAACCCGGCTTTAGAGCTACCACAGTTACTGGCATAACGTTCTAAAACTGTAGTACTGGTTTGTTTACAAACGCAATTTTTAAATTGTTAAAAATTGTTGTTGCTCTGTTCCCTAACTAAAGATTACATCTTTTTTTAACAGTTGTCTCAACGGTTCAGTGGCCAGTTAGAAATGTTAAATGAATTTACTTACATAAGTTAACAGACCCAACAAACGCTGAATGTCTTGTTTATTTTTTGGTCTAGGCATGTTTTTTATACCCGAAATTTTTATTTTTGTGGTGAGATACCATCTCCTGAAATTATATGACCTAGATAAGCAATTTGACTTTGACCAAATTTACAATTCTTTAAATTAAATCTTTATTATTTTCTTTGGCTATTTCAAAGATATGTTTTAGCCTTTTATCATTCTCCCGTTTATCTTTACCCCACACTATAATATCATCTATATAAGTATCAGTACCCTGCATGTTAAGAATTTCCTTAAATTTAGTTTGGAACACCTCTGGTGCTGAGCTTAACCCACAAGGTAACCTCAAGAATTTATATCGTTCAAACGGTGTTCCAAATGTGCATAAATCTGCACTTTCATTATCCAGGATGATTTGGATCGCATCCAGCGTGCTGAATACTTTTGCATTTTTTAGTTTGTGTTATTTGTTCCAAAGTTAAAACTATGCAATACTCTCTAGTAATAACCTTGTTTAAGTCCTGAGGGTCTAAGCATATTAGTAATTTATTTTCAGATTTTTTATCACCATAGAATTTACCTACGTAGAGCTACCCTCAACTTTTACTATAATTATTTGTTGGTTAAGACCATCTATTGTCTCCTTTAAATTATTTAATAGAGGTAGAGCTACCCTCCTAGCGGGGTGCACAACCGGCTTAGCATTTTTGTCAATATCAATATGGTATGTACTCTTTATATACAGCATATCTCTGTAAAAATTTCTTTGAATTTATCAACTAACTTGGAGTAATCACTCTACTTTTCAGCAGACTCAATTTTTTTTATTAAATTTAATTTAAGCCTAATATGGCTGGAGTATTTGAGTTTATTAGATAAAAATCTAAATCAGTTTTAACATTATTTTTGTAACATGAGAGTCTACATTTGTCAATAACATTTAGACTACCACCTGTATATCATTGTAACCTCACCTGTGTATTTTTTATAATATCTTTAAATAATTCTAACGCTTTAAAGATGTGTAAAGCTAATACATTAGTAATCGAATTAAATTACGGGTTTTGGGTTTACATTAAATTGTAATTAGATAAAACAAAATATATGTATTTTGAGGTGATCTTTTCGAAAAAAGACAAAACAAAATGTAGCTGTTTTACAAAAATGCCGAAATTTTGAATTTTGTCAATTTTTCAATTTTGCGCAGGCGCATGTCGGAAATAAATATGGCATATTGCGGAAGGGCAAATTGTACCGCAGGCCTAATTACATTGTTTGCCTATAACGGCCAAACTATTTAAATTTTTTAAACGCCACTTACAAAGCTTACTCTTGAATGTGAAATCTTATGTGTGTGTGAATTTCACTGACATCGGACTATAATTGGCCAAGATATCAAACAATTAAACAAATTTTTTTCCCTAAAAAAAACTAAATTTTTTTTTGAAAATTTGACGTTACACAAAAATGCCAAAAATGCACCCAATGGCTCAAAACTTTTTTTTCAGTACTTTAATGTGTCTAGAATACGATTACTTTACGGAAAATTCTGCAAAAATATTTTATCTATTTTTTTGACCACTGTTCATTGAGTGACGACCAAAAAACACGGTTTTTGATAAAAGTTGCCTAAAATTGACGATTTTCAGTTTTTTGGTCTGAAAATTGAGCAAACCCAAATTTTATGTCTTTTGAAGGTGTATACAAAGTTTAAAGTGTGTATGTTTCTACTAAGTTATAGAATTCTCCCGACAAAAGTCCCATTACACGCGCTCCGCGGGATCCAAAACTCTGCATTTCTGTAATTTCATTTTTTTGCAATTTCCAGTTTTAAATTTATTACATACCTAAATTTATCAGACTTCAAATATATTAAATTGTATTTTACTGACTTGTTATAAGACGTTTCTTGAGTTTTGTGCAAAATATAGAATTACCGCAAAATTAGCCGCACGTCGCATCAAGGATAGCCATGGTCTCGGCGTTCGCTATCCGACAAGTCTAAACTTCACACTTTCATATTATTACAAATTGAATCGCTTGATAGTGTTCATCGGCATAGATTTTTAATAACCGTGTTCAGCAAGCTCTGTGCACACGTGGTTTTTCGGACTTCTTCAGCAATTTATTGAGTAAGTACGTTCCTAAATTAAGAAAATTCTATCACAGTGCTATATTTTTTTGTTTCCAGGTTGCAATGGCAGGCCTGTGTTTATTATGTTATCAGACACTTCCAGAGGGTGAACTTACCCCAATTAGTTTTTTCAAATATATTTTTTTGTTAGATGTTTTCGGAAAATCCTAAGAAAATCATATAGGAAAAAAATTAAAAAAGAACTACGCCTTCCGATTTCCTACGAATTTCCGAAAAATTATGGCAGATTTCGCCGCGAGACTTATTTTATTTGAGAGCCAACAAAAAAATACACAACTTCTCTCATAGGTACATATGTCTAACATTTATAATTTCGCCACAAATTCATCGCAAATTTCATGTAAACGAAAAAACAACTTTTTGGTAAAAGCCCTTCTGGCGGCGAGAAATTCGCCATTAAAATTACCTGTGCAATGAATTTCCGAACTATTTTTGCCTTCTCTTTCGATTGGTTCATTTATTTTTACTATCGGAATGATACTTGACCAGATAATCAGCATTTTTACCATGAAAAATCCCGGAAAACCCGGTTTTTCCTAATTTAAAAAAAATTTAACAACAGCTACATCTTTTTTCGCCTTTTTTCGGAAAGATCACATCAAAATACATAAGGACCACTTTGTTTCATCCAATTACAAATTAATGTAAGCTCGAAGGGATTTTTTTCGTTATTTAATTGGACTATAGCCATTGCTTCTGTATCTATTTTTAATTTAATTATTTTGTTTTGAATTTTTAATTCTGTCTCCCATAAATTTGTAACTTGTACTGTTATAATTTGATTATTTTTGGTAATAGACCCTACAAATAGGTAGTTATCATTTGAATCAGTACATATCTCATTCACTCTTGAATTATGTTCAACAGATTTATCTATCCGAAATTGATTCTTTTTTTTATACATGCTGTTTTGAAATGATTGATTATTTTACAAAAGTTACAAACTTTCCCAAAGGCCTGGAATTTATTAATTTTGTGTGACTTACCACATTTCATGTAATTGTTTATAATTTTTGTCTGATTATACCTTCTATTTGTTTTTTTTTAACTTTAAACACTTCTTCAGGTGTGGTACTGGACCCTTCTATGACGTCACTTCTGACTTTCGATGTCTCCAAAACCCTACATAATTCTATCGCTTTGTCCAATGTCAAGCTATCTTATTGCAAAAGTCTCTTCCTAATATTACTGTTATTAATACAAAATGTGATCATGGTAGCATTTGGCAGTTTTCTTACTTCGATGATTAATTGTTCTGTTGTCTGATTTTCTTTTTTTGCACTAAATAATTTGTACCTCTCGTAGGTATTTGGAATTTTAATATGGGGGTTCCATTTTATCTTTTTCTTCCGGCGTAAACTTGAATGTTGAATATATTTTGAAGCCCTTATCTTCAATATAGTGAAGTATTTGTGCACACTGGACTTTTTCCTCCTTTATTACGTCCGGTGCTATAAGGTAGTATTTAAACCTGGCTCTCCATGTTATACAGTTTTCTGCCACATTTCCCAATGTATACAGAGGTGAAATGCCACGACCGTCACCCATTTCGTGAAACTATGGATCCCATATTAATCTTACTGACTGCGCTATGTTTCGTTAGTTGTTTGTTTGTATTTCTAGGCCGTGATGGCTAGTAATTTATATGATTTATTTAATTGTAATTTAGGTTATTTAAAATGAAAGACCAACTTTTATTGAATAAACTTCATCTGTCGCTGGCTTGTCAGCTGTCATACGAGTGTTGTAATACACATACTTTGATTTTCTTTTACTATACGGAGAATGATCGCTATGCGCAGATTTCTGAGTGCCTTTTAAAAGGAGATAGAAAACTCCGCCATTCTGAACCCTTATTACGTGTTGCCTACATCTTGGCGCAATATTTTTAATAGGTGCGTTTTAATCATCCGCTTCTGCTTCGGAATTGTCTGTTTTCTTGTTTTAATCTGACAGGTTTAAACGACTAAACCGACAATTCCGGAAGCAGAAGCGGATGATTAAAACGCACCTGATATTTTGCTTGCTGCTGTCAGTGTCAGTGAATAATATTTTTGAAGTCACAGTTTATTGCTAAAGAATCAGTTAGCTCACTCGAATCAGATGAAAGTTCCAAAATAACATCCACTCCAGGGATACAAATTCAAGATACGCAGAAGACTGCTGTTTTATTATAGGTGGTTGACATATATTATATTATCCGAGTTGCACAGTGTATAAACTGGAACATTGAGATCAAAAGTGCCGACGCAGAGTGAGCGATCTGATTCCTTAACTGTAAACTGTGTCACAGGAATCAAAATGTCCGCGCCCTATGTTGGGCGTGTTGGACGTCTCTCTTGCCCTGTATAGTAATCAAAGTATGTGGTTGTAATAGCAACATTTACATACCTATATGTTACATTTTGACATTAGAGTGGGTCAAATTTTAATAATTTTTGTTAAGCTGGACCTGGATTTTTACATATTTATTGGGTTGATAAATTATCCTATGGATGGAGATTATTTATCCTAATATTAAAAAAGTATACAGAGTTATTCAAAAGTTATGTAGCACGAAAGAAATAGGCCAAATTCAAAAAACACCTTGTAACTCGGTTATAAACCTCTATCAGGGTGTACCAATAAAAACTCCCAAGCCGGATATTTTGGTAAGTAATAGATATTTTAGCTCTGTAACAGCCAGTTCACAGAGCACTAAGAGAGCTTCAGTTTTATATATAAATTAATTTTAAATAGGTCAATATGTAGATGGCGCTGCCTTCAATATTTTGTTTCGATGGGAGGATCTTCCTTGTGCAGCGCATCTTGTAAAAAATGCATTTTTAAGCAGATTTTGTTTTATGAACTAATTCGATAAATCTAGCTATTTTTGATACACTCAAAACAGTGTCTTCCTCTTTTTTGGCATTAATCATTGGATTTTAAGAAAATGCTAATACAAGTCGATTTTTATTCCAAATTAAAAACATTTTTACAATAAAGACATCTGTCATGTGTCAACCCTCTCCCTTGCACTTCTCCAGCACTTTAAAGGAGAATGGGCAATTTTGCCCCACCCCTCAATAGAAGTAAGATATATGCCAAATGAAAGATATCGGTAAGAAGAACATTTGTTTTTATTATGACTTCTCTCAATTGTCTGTCCATTCTGAGTTATACAGTGTGTGTTTACTTAGGTTGAAACCGTATGGAAAACTTTTTTATTATTGGTTTTGTGAAAAAATGTATTTGTGAAAAAATGTATTCGTGATAAAAAGTTTTGCATGGTCCAAAACTTAAAATGCAACCATCAAACAATATGAATTTTACTCAAGAGTAAAGTACCTTATTTTTTACAATACAGAAGAATGTTATGAAGTAAAGTTATTTTAAATTAAAAGTTGTATTCAAATATGTAATTACAGTCATTTAGCATAAAAATACAGGTTAGGTGATTATTTACGTTTTATAATCACCAAACCTGAATTTTAATGCTAAATGGCTATAATTGCATATTTATATAACTTTTAATTCAAAAGAACTTTACCTTATAACATTCTTTTGTGTTGTAAAATTCTTATTTTTTGACAAACCTCGTATACGGTTTTAAAAAAATTGATATTTGATGGTTGAATTTGTAGTTTTGGACAATGCAGTACTTTGAAACCAGTAATAAAAAAGTTTTTCACGTGTAGTTGTCAAGTTATCGATGATTTATTTAACTGAAATCAGTTACGGACAAACTGTTGCCATAGGGATACTTATCATGGCAACAAGTAAACAAAAACCCAAATCCGCGGTGCGGAAATGCGTATTTGTCAGTTGTCATGGCAACGACTAAACAAAAAATCTAAATTCAGTGGTAACGAAATGCATAGTTGCCAACCGAGTTGCCAACTTATAGATGATTTAATTGAACTTTAGCTGAAATCAGTTATGGAACAACTGTTGCCATAGTGTCACTTGTCATTGTAACAACTAAACAAAATTTCAAATCTCGAATTGAAAAAATGCATAGTTGCCAAATTATAGATGGCATAATATAACTTTTGTTTAGCTGAAAGGCATTTTACATTCAATCCACGTACTACCTTGCATGAGAATTACCTTCTACCTATTACTTTTATTTTATATTGATATTATATTGTACTAAATAATTAAAACGGTTGTAATGTTTAACATTTTTCAATAATAGATAGAAACTTTTTGAAGCACACTGTAAATTACATAATATTTTTAATTATAGCTTCAAAAGATATTCTCCTTTCAGTATTTTAATTTAATTTAAAAAAATCATATAGTCTAGACCGACATGTATAGGATGCCTCACCCTGTATGTGTTACAAATGGCTTCATATTCGTTCTAATATGTAAATGGGGTAATAATATTTATGATTATATTATTGATTGTCCATTACCTTGGTCTCAAACCATTGGACCCGGTCCTTTGGAGAGCATACGTAGGGTCGTGTAACCGCAACACGTGGAGGCCCTTTGGTAAGGGATACACGTAACGAAAAAAATTCTGGACAACATCATATACCCAGATATTATAAATGTTTTTATATTACTAAAAAGTAATAATTACTACAAATTGCCTGTAATAAGCACTACAATAGTAGAATATAAGATCTGGCCTATCATGAAATTAGTTACATTGAAGATGGTATAACTCGGAACGGACAACTAATTGAGATAAGTCGTAATGAAGAAAAATGTTCTTCTTAAAAATATCTTTCAATTGGTACATAACTTATCCTTATTGGGGTTGGGGCAGTTTCCCATACATTTCTGCCCATTTCCCTTTAAATAGGTTAGGTTAGGTACCATGTATGTCACATCATTAAAAAGGTAATTTAATGGGGATTTAGAAATATTTCTTAACATTGCGTTACTTAAATTTTATCGCCCTCTAGTGGGATAAAAAAACTACGTATTATAGTTTGAAAATTAGTCATGCATTATTTTAAACATTATTGCTAACTTTATTTTATTGCAAGTGCAATATGGAAATATTTATATTAATGTTATGTGGTGCATTAAATTAGTAATTAAATTACCTTTTAAATAAAGTGTCACACTTTATAATACGTTACAGATTTTTAATCTCGTTAGAGGGCGCTAAAATTAAAAGTATCGCAATAAACAGTCATATTTCTGACTTCCCCATAAAAATACCTTTTCAATGATGTGTCGTACATGGTACATTCCTTATTTAAAATTAAGAGGTTGTAGAAGTGGAAGGGAGGGGGTTGACACATGACAGATGTCTGTATTGTAGAAATGTGTTCAATTTGGAATAAAAATCTGTTTTAGTATTTTCTAAAAATCCAATGATTAATGACTAAAAATAAGATGAAACTCTTTTGAGTGACTCACTCTGTATATCAAAAATGGCTAAATTTATCGAATTAGTTTATAAAACAAAATCTGCTTAAAAATGCATTTTTTAACATATGCGCTATATAAGAAAGATCCTCTCATCAAAAAAGAAATATTGAGCGTAGCGCCATCTACATATTGACCTTTTTAAAATTAGTTTATATCTTAAACTGAAGCTTTCTTAGCGCTCTATGAACTGGCTTTTACAGAATTAAAATATCTCTAGTACAGTTCATCAAATTTCTAGAGGCTTTCGACGGCTAGACAGAGAAAGCACTACTGACAGGCATCCCGACGGATTTGCGCAATGAAAGTACACTCTGCGCATCAAGTATTTCACTATTTCATTCAGACGTAAATGTCAGATGTAAATTTCGCTAAAACATTTCTTTTATTTTCGTTTGTGTTTTTTGCTCATTACAGTTTAATAGAACCTAAGTATGGAGTTTAATAGCAAATTAAGAGGCCGCGTGATTAACAGTCAATCTCGCGAAATAATAGCTAATGTTATAGAGTTTATGAGAAGAGAAGGAAACTTTAATTCACCTTCAATACCATTTAAAAATGTAAATGATCGTGTTGCTGCAGCCACAGGAGTATCTAAAAACACTGTCGTCCGCATTTCTGGAGAGAAAAAAAGAATAGATAACCGTGAGATATCGGAATTTTCATCACCAAGAAAAACCATTAAAAAACCAAAAACAGTTAATGATATAGATGAAGCTGCACAAGAATCAAATTTTATTTTTTTATTATTAGATAGCTATTTTTGTTTCTGAGTTGTGTTCATTTACAGGCTCAATTTTTTTCCGTTTCTCCTTTTTGATTTTATATGGGGTTTCAAGTTGTTTTTGACTTATTTCGACGTAAATCACAACAACACACTTTTTTAATAAAGCAAACAAGTGTTAAGAGGTATATGTACGTGTAAACTACAATTACAAAAAATTGATATGAAACCCATGAAACCACCAACAAAAATGTAAAGCTAGCTTCCGTACTAGAACATGGTGTCATTCGTCGAGATAATTTATCGTTTTGTTTAATAGATCAAGAAATGTTAATATTCCCCTGTTATTTTTTATAAAATTATAAGAGAAATAAATTTTTTTCTAAATAGTATAGTTTATTATTTTGTAGAAAAACAAAATTTCGAAAATTTTAGTAATGTTTCAGAAACAACCGTTATTAATAATAGGTACCATTTTCCTTAATAAGGTAGAAATAAAATATAAACTATTTCCACGATTTACAAAGGCCTACAAAAAAAATTATAGGTATTTTCCGCTATCCTATAAAATTTATATATTCTGACTCAATTTCAAAAGGTTGAAGGAATTCCAAAACACCTTTTATGGCATAATAATTATTTTCAATTCTACATACTATCTTTAGCTGCTTTTAAAAACGTTCTAAGAAAGTCCAATCAGACCAATTTAATCCCTAAACTATTCCACACTTTTAAAATTTAATTACCTAAAAATATTAAAAACTATTTAAAATAACTTGTTTAGCAGACTGTACAATAGCTATCTTAGTCACACGTAGCGCGTTCTCTGTCTGGGCGTCGAACACCTCTAGAAATTTGATGAACTGTACTTAGCGAAATATCCGGTATGATAGTTTTTATTGGTACACCCTGTATAGGGTTAAAATATTTCCCTTTCTCAAAGAAACACCCTGTATAGGTACTCTGTAATTTGAACCAAGTTGGCAAGCTTGAACAGTTACTTAGTACCAATTGTAAAACTAATACCAAAAATTAACACTTTTTTATAAACAATTTTTGATATTTTAGACTATTAAGACATACGTTATGATGATTAATTCACAGGTTTACAGTGATTTTGATGTTTGAAAACTCTTTGCTTATTTGTATATTTTTGGGGGCCCTTATTCCAAAAAACGCAATATTTTTGCTTTATCACATCATTTTTTTTATAGTGGTATGTATCTTAAAAATTTTATTTTATAAATATACATATCTATGACATGAATTATGTTTGTTCCATGTTAGGCATGATTTTTAAATGAATTGATTTTTATAAAATTAAATGTTATTTGGGAACACTGGATAATATTAGATTTCTCAGAAAAGCAACAGAGTTGTTGCAGAAGCGTCAATACAGCGTTGAATTTGTTTATATACAGTTTGGTTTTTGGTTGTATTAGTCGTCGTACTACTGTGTCCGCGGCTGTTGTCTTCGTTGCGTTATCGCGTATTATTTAGTGTTCCAGAACGTATAAATATGGAAAGAAGACATTGCGTGAACAATCCAAATAACTTTTGTTATATCTGTGGTAGTTATGTCGTAGTAAAGAAGAGACAAACTATAACTTCTTTTGTAAAAAAATGTATACCACGCTTATTTTGGTGTAAAAATTGGCAACCAAGACAAGTCCTGGGCTCCTCATACTGTTTATTCGGTTTGCGTTAAAGAATTAAGAAACTGGCAAAAAGGTAGGAAGAAAAGTTTAAGCTTTGGTGTTCCTATGGTATGGCGAGAGCCTAGGAATCACAGTGATGATTGTTATTTTTGTTCGTGTAATGTTCAAGGATACAACAGAAAAAATAAGAAACACATTGTGTATCCCAATCTTGACTGGTCCAGTTCCTCATGGACCAGACGTTCCGATACCTATCACCTCAAAAGAAATAGAAAACGTGATATCGTCAGTATCAGAGGAATCTAATTCCGACCCATATGACTCAGATTTCACATCAGATTTCAGAGAGCCCGAAGTGTTTTACCAGAGCGAACTAAATGATTTAATTAGAGATTTGCACCTTCCAAAGGATGCATCCGAATTGTTAGCCTCTAAACTTCGTGAGAAGCATTTACTAGCACCTAGCGTCACATCAAGCTTTTACCGGGATCGCGAGAAAGAGTTATGTCAATATTTTACTCAAGAAAGACCGCTAGTGTATTGCAACAATATTCCTGACTTAGTTTCACAATTAGGAAATGTGCTGTATGTTAAAGAAGAATGGCGCCTGTTTATTGACTCAAGTAAGCGTAGTTTAAAAGGCGTTTTATTGCACAATGGTAACGAACTGGCCTCGGTTCCCGTTGCACATTCGGTGCATTTAAAGGAAACGTATGAAAATTTAGAACTTCTTTAAAATAAAATAAACTACCAAGAAAATCAGTGGATGCTTTGTGGTGACCTTAAAGTGCTGTGCATGCTACTAGGACAATAGGGGCGTTATACAAAACGTCCATGCCTTATTTGTGAGTGGGATAGTCGGGCAAGAGATAGACATTGGACTCAAAGAAAATGGCCCTCTCCAACAAGCCTTACACCTAGTAGCAAAAATGTATTAAGAGATAGCTTAGTTGACCCCAAAAAAGTTTTATTGCCTCCTCTTCATATCAAATTTGGCTTGATGAAGCATTTGTTAAAGCCTTAGACAAAAATGGACAGTGTTTCAAATATTTGTTTGAGAAATTTTTAGCCTTATCCGATGCCAAGATAAAAGAGGGTATTTTCGTTGGGCCCGTAGATAAGAACATTATGCAAAGACAAGGATTTTCAAAACACAATGACTAATGTCGATAAGAATGCCTGGGCTTCATTTAAAGAAGTAATTGATACGTTTCTTGGGAACTCTAAGGACGAAAACTACGAAAATATTGTTCAAAATATGTTACAACCCTTTCATCGTCTAGAATGTAATATGAGTTTGAAAATGCATTTCTTGTTTTCACACTTGAACTATTTTCCTAAAAATCTTGGAGCAGTTAGCGAAGAACAGAGAGAGAGAGAGGTTTCACCAGGACATTAAAGAAATGGAACGGCGATACCAAGGCAGATGGAGCATAACGATGATGGCGGACTACTGCTGGATGTTGAAACGGGATATGCCCTTAAATATTTACAGCCGAATGTCTGGACAACGCCGCTTTCTAACAAAAAGACGAAGATCTCACTCAAAAAAGTCTGAGTAAAGTTTTTATTCACTTTGTTAACTAGGTTTCCACTTTTTTATTCAATAAAAAAATATATATATTTAGGAAATATCGTTTTTTTTTTTTTCTTTAATATTTGCAAAAAACCTTTCGTGATACAAATAAATGCATAAAATTTTTGAAATCAGCCTACCAAAATTATATAAAATCAGTTTTCAAAATAAAAACATCTGTCAAAAAGTTTAATTTTGTAGACCTGTGATTATCTATTATGTTAATATGTCGCCGCATCTCTTCTGTATTCTATAAATAAATAAAAATTCTATACATTAAAATATTTTTTTAATTTATTCAAACTCGTAAAGTTCAACCAGACATTCCCATATATTATAACACTAACATCACGCAAAAATTTATGCCGACATAGTCTCATTTAATAAACTCTGCTCAACTTCAAATTGGCTGAATCTTTAGGGAATACATGAAGTCGACTCTATTAAAGGACCTTACGACATGCATTATCAGGACTCTATTAGCCAGGATGTGATAAGTTTTATATGGAGTACTCGAATAGTTTTGGGAAAACTTTTTCAATTCCAGAAGGTCAATCTTTGCCAGTTTAATACCAACGAGAATGATGAAGTTGAAAACCAAGGAGAATTGTTTTCCAGAGTACGAGGGTTGTGCTGAATCGTTGAGATACTTTTACTGGGTTGAAATGTGCCATGAAGCTGAATCCATATGAAAATTGTTTTCAATATTACGATTGGAACAAATGTCGTAGGGCTAGAAATGCCATGTTTAAACGATTTTTCAAAAATATTGCTAATTTGACAAATAACTTATGTCAATAGTCAACTTTGATATTGGCTATTTTAAGTTTTTAAATAAAAATGCACTAAGAGATTTTTTTCACTCCTAACTACGCCGACAGACGAAGGAACAAAAAGATGGCTAGTCTGTTCTGCATATTTCCCAGGCGAGGAGCTATGTCCCCCGCATATAATGGGTGAAATAGTCTCATATGCGGCAAGGGCTAACCTCCAACTCATCATAGGATGCGATGCCAATGCCCATCACACCATGTGGGGAAGCACGGACATCAACATAAGAGGCGAGTCTTTTTTACAATTCATCTTATCCGAAGGTTTAGTAATTGCTAATATAGGTAACAAACCAACTTTCGTCACGGCAACGAGAAAAGAAGTCTTAGATATGACTCTGTGCTCGAGTAAAGCAAGTGATAACATTTCAAAGTGGCATGTGTCAGACGAACCATCGTGCTCAGACCACAGACAGATTAGATTTGATCTAATTACCCCACCTCGAATTTCAACCAAATACAGGAACCCTAGAGAGACGAACTGGGAAAGGTATTCAACATCACTTGGAGAGTATCTCGAAGAGGGTATGGTGGAAATAACAGGTGAACAAAGCCTTGACCGAGCAGTAGACCAAGTAAGTAAGGCTATTATAACCGTTTACGAGGAAAACTGTCCGGAGAAAACAAGGCAGCAAAGAACAAAAACAGTCTGGTGGAATAAACACTTGGAACGCCTTCGAGGCGAAGTGCAAAGACTAATTTAATAAAGCCAAGTCAACCGAAGACTGGGCCCTATACAAGGCTAAACTCACGCAGTACAACAAGGAGATAAGAAAGGCTAAAAGGCAATCGTGGAGGAAGTTCTGTGAGGAGTTATCTGAAACACCCACATGCTCTAGAATTCAGAAAGTCTTAGCTAAAGATGATGCTGCAAACCAAGTAGGATGTCTCAGGAAAGATGACGAAACCTATACGAAAACCTTCGAGGAAACGTTAACAATGCTCACAGAAGTACACTTTCCGGCCGCAGAAATTTTGCTAGACCCGATAGTAGCATACAGCCCTCAAAGAAGGTCTCGTAGGCCAACTCCTTTGAAATGGAGGCGAGCTAAAGAAATATCGAGGCCGAACAAAATTAGATGGGCTACAAACAAATTTCAATCATACAAATCCCCAGGAGTAGATGGAATATATCCCATTCTACTACAAAAGGGACAGGAAATTCTAATTCCACATATGTGTCGCATATTTAAAGCATGTATAGCCTGGCGACACATACCAAAGGCGTGGCAAAAGGTGAAAGTCATATACCTCCCTAAAGTAAGAATTTTTAATGACATGACGCCAAAGTCGTACCGCCCAATCAGTCTATCGTCATTCATGCTGAAAACGCTAGAAAGACTAATAGATAGATATATACGAGACGAAATACTGAGAGAAAATCCTCTCAGCGACCGTCAATATGCATATTAGCCAGGAAAGTTAACCGATTTGGCCCTAAATGATCTTAACAGGCTATTGTCAAAATCCCTGGAGGTTTAAAATAATGGCAGTAGCAACTTTCGTAGATATTGAGGGAGCTTTTAGTAATGCTCAAACAAGATCTATAATTAACGCATTAGCAATAAAAGGGGTACCAGTAGTCCTATGTCAGTGGATAAAAGCCAGCCTAGAAGAAAGGGTAATAACATCATCTCTAGGCGAAGTTACATTGACAGCTAAAGCAGGCAGGGGCTGCCCCCAGGGAGGAGTACTATCAACCCTTCTCTGGTCAGTCCTAGTGGATGAACTTATAAAAAGGTTAATATCTGCAGATTTTTACTGCCTAGGGTATGCCGATGACCTGGCGATCGTCGTAAGAGGCAAGTTCGCAGGTACAATATCGGAGCGCACACAAACCGCTCTAAACATTGTCGACGAGTGGTGCAGAGTAACAGTTAACCCTCACAAAACCACAATAGTCAACTTTACAAAACGAAAAGTACCAACAGGACTAAAGTCACCAGTACTGAAAGGAGTGAAGATTCCATTCGCTCAAAAGGCCAAATACTTGGGAGTCATCTATGACCACAGGTTAACATGGAATCAACACTTGCAAAAAGTCACCCAAAAGAGCACAACATCCTTCAACTTATGTCGAAGGTTGTGTGGAAAAAATTGGGGATTACAACCAAAAATGTCCCTGGGGTTATATACCAGAGTCATAAGGCCGATGATAACCTACGGGTCGGTGGTCTGGTGGCCAAAGACTCGGCAAGCTGAAGCCATTCAGCAGCTCAATGGTATTCAAAGGCAAGCATGCCTGAGTACCACGGGAGCTATGAGAACGACTCCAACAGCAGCTATAGAAGTCATGCTAAACCTAACACTACTACATATATTCATTCAAGGCGAAGCTAGGTCTGTCACATACAGACTGCACAAAGGTTCATCGCCCATCAGCAGTTTGCATGGACGCGACTACAGCGAGCTGTATAAAGAGTTGGAGAACGACCAAATAATGGGAATGCCTTCAGACGAAATGCTTCCAAAGTATAGCTTTTAAAAGCAATATAAAGTAAGTATACCAGACAGAAAAGCGTGGACGGGAGGACCTCCTATTCATGCAGATCTCATCTGGTATACAGACGGCTCCAAAACCCATGAAGGTTCAGGAGTAGGGTATATATAGTACCAAGCCAAAGACAGGAATCTCACTGAGCTTAGGTAAACATGTGACAGTATTCCAGGTAGAAATAGCAGTAATACATCACTGCGCAATAGAAGTATTAAGACAGAAGGTAAATGGAAAAACCATTGTCATATCCTCAGACAGTCAAGCGACGTTAAAAGCACTCAGTTCCATGCAGGTACACTCAAAGCTTGTGTGGGACTGTTTGGAAGCCCTAACAAAGCTGGGTAGTCAAAACAGACTAACCTTAGCCTGGGTACCAGGCCACAGGGGACACAAAGGCAATGAAGAGGCTGATTTACTAGCCCGAGAAGGAGCTTCAAATGCTCTTATTGGCCCAGAACCCTTCTGTGGTGTAACAAAAACAACTATCAGAACATGCACAAAGCAGTGGATGTTTAAAAAATCTCAGGACTGGTGGGAAAACTCACCAGGACAGAGACAGGCCAAAAAGTTCTTAAAAGGACCATCGTCTAAACTCACCGAGCATCTACTAAGCCTTAATAGGAAAAATACTAGTAGGTCTATTAACAGGGCATTGTAGGCTTAACAAACATATGTTCAATGTCGGTCTGACAGAAGAGGCCTTGTGCCGATTCTGTCAAGAAGAAGAGGAAACGGCAGAACACGTATTGTGCTACTGCGAAGGTCTAGTAAGACTGATATTCCTTACACTTGGAGAAGAAAAACCAAGGGCAACTAGCTATACCGGAGAACTACTTCCCAGTCTATGGAGTCTACTACAAAATACCGCATTAGACAAGGTACTCTAAACAATGATTAAAGGATATCCACAATAGATCTGAAAATGTCGAGGTGGGGAAGGCCACATGGCCCATAGTTCTAATTTAATCTACTCTACACTGTATAATAATATTTGTAAATTGGCCTAGTCCAAAGAGAATATATAAGGCCAAATGCACTAAAAAAGTCTACTGTCGCTGTAAGTATTGTCTGTGGAACTATAATTACACCATCACAAAAGACGTTTTCTAATATTCAACAAAATGATGTAATTCTAATTTTCATCTGATCATTTTTTTTTATTTATGGCCTAGGTGTATGTACCTGAGTTTTGTGTTTGAATTCTTAATCATGTGTTATGTGGAGGCTTTGTTACTTTTTTCTAGCGCCACTTTAGGAACAGCACTGTTAATAAGAACCCAAGAGTGAACGGTCGAGTGGATCTAATAAACGTTTTTAAGAACGACTGACATTTGAGATTTGAAAATACTACCTGTCAAACTGTCTTTATTTAATAAAAACAATTTGAAGCACTTTTTTGATAAGCATAAAAACCAAAGACAAGTTGGGTAATACAATTTAAAAAAATGTGTACTTGCCTTCATTTGCTCTCCATCAAACACTGACAGTATTACTTTAAAAGTTAGCCCACTTGGAGATTGGGTTAATAAAACCCAGTGAGTTTCTTCCACTTCCCCAACTAGTCATTGATAAAATTGTTCTTGTTGTGTACGCAAGATCCAAATCATTCCATCTCTAAATCGGAGTGAGAGAACCAATTAAATCGGTGAGTCCAAAATTTTACATTTTAAAATAAGATAGGCATTTTGTTTGAGCTTAAAACTCGTACTAGATACCTAGCCGTTAATGAAGTACAGCTGATTTCACCCGTGAAATGAGGAGTAAAACCGTACATGTCCGTAATTCGTGCGGTTTTTCATCTCAACAAAATAATGGTCAGTTGCTATTGTCAGTTGGAAAACCACAAATGATGAAATTGATGATTAGATGAATGAGATAACAGTTTTGATATTGTATTTTTCTTCCTCTTTGAATATACATATATTAATTAAATAAATATGTTTCACCTGTTTCTTTTTATATACAGGGTTAAGTTAAAAAACCGCACAAGTCCATACTCCGTTTGAATCTGTCATTGGCAGTCTACTTTATTTTCTAAAAAACTACTATTAAAAATTCATTGCAAACCACGAGATCTAAAACTTTTCTATGCATGAAAATAGTCTATGTCAAGTAGTTTCAACGTTAAAAAGTTTTTATTGTTTGTCGGAAAGCTGATTTTGGACATGTACGGTTTTCGAACTCATCTCCTGCTGACTGCATTGAAAACATCCATAGGCGTAGGTATCAGTGGTAAAGGGAAATATTTAATAATTCTTAATTTTCTTGGTTAATATATTATATCGATTTTTTGTTTTAGCAGATGTTTATTGTATTCCTAAGGTCAAATCCTACACTAGACCATGTCGATTTTTAATTAAATTGCATGGTTCGTTATAGGATTTGATGCGTGGCGTATTGATAGAAATTCAAATTCTGTTGATATGACATGCATATTATAAAATTGCCATGCGTTGCCGTCTCGATGCTGGTGGGTGAGGTTTTCCATGTTTTCTTCACCTGTAAGTGAAATGGCACCAGCAATCGTCTTTAAGTCGCCCCGGAGCACCAAGGCAAATAATAGTAATAGCAGTCCCTTTCCCTACACAAGTCGTTCAGTCAACTTTTTGGATTAAAATTCACTCGTAAGGGGGTGAATTAGGGAGAGTATTATTATTATAGTACTTGGTGTCCAAATTAAAAAGATAACCGGTTGTTGTTGGTTGTATTTCAGAAACTATGCGCCGTAGAATTTGAGAAAAAATAGTCAACATACCTGCAAGTGGTTGAGAGAAATCAATGGAAATTATTTGCAGTTTCTAAGTTCACCGCTAGATTTTAAAATGCGTATGACCAATGATAAACGAGTGAATAGTCGAAACTATGTAAAATTTTGTTTCCGAATATGATTTTGATATGTTCTACATAACTTTGATTTTTTGTGATCTTGAAAATAATTTCCAGCAATTACTAAGACAGACTTTTGTTAAAAAAAAAAACATTACGATTAATTGTTCAGTAGATATGGTCGGCATCCTTTCTTATTTGGACTCCCAGTACCTACTTTGTAGACTGACTATATTAAATTAAGAATGTTTAATATATTCGTGAAAGCAGTATCTACTGGTGTTGTTATATTTTAACTCTATTTATTATTGATAATATGAATAATTTGAATACCTACTAGTTTTATTATAAAACTTAGAGTCAATTTAATTGTTTAAAAAAATTTACTTTTAACAATCTTTATAATCGTACGATTCGAGGAAAATACTGTTAAATTTTATGTAGACTATTCGAATGTAATTTACAATTAAATAAAGAATAAATTTAAAGGCTTTACATAATTATTACAATTATGCAAATATTGATTATTATATATTTTAAATTAAATACAGGAAATCATTGGAAAAGTCAAAAAAAACATTTATATTGTAATATTTTTATTAATGTATAAAATATATAAAGTAATATTTTTAAATGCAAAAGCCATTAGATGTGAAAATTAATTTGTCTTTTAATCCTGTAATTTCTACATGATAGTTACAGAAGTGCCTAAAAACTCAGTTTTGATCTCACTCTGCAGGAAAGTCCAGTGAACTCAGCAATAGATATGTAATTGTTACTTAACAAAAATACCAACCGTTTCTTGCATGTGCGTATGAAGAGTTTTTTCGATCAAAACTTGTTTCAACTTTTAAAACCAGAGATGGGTAGTGGGAATATGCCCTGGAAATATTTTCCAACAGTTTTGGGGAAACATTCCCTCGAAATATTCCTCATTGGTTTTGGGGGGAACATTTCTGCACTTACATTAAAATTGTTCACATCCAAACTCTACAGTCATTTCCCTTAAAACTCCAATTCTGTAGGAAACCTTAAATAACAAGAACATTATCTAATTTAGTAATAATCGTTTTAATTAACTTCAATTATCTCATTTAATCAAAAATTGTTATTTGTGTTGTTGTATGCTTGTATAATAAAGTGTAAATTAGTAATTGTTTGTTTCAACAAAATAATTAGAGCTATTAACAAATTATTATAATTATAATAGTTTTATTTATCTATAAAGAGTATGGATACTCTTTTTACTTCGTTTTCCACCATAAAAACACGTTTTTAACGTAATTTCTTGACACAATTAAATGGCAAATGAAAATAGAGGTTATGTTTAATGACATCCGATCCGCCATATTATTTGCCTAAAACGGCCAATTTTTCGGAACGCTCTTTAAGCGACTATATTCTATCCAGTAAAATAATACAGATCAGTTAGGTGTTTTAGATAAAATCAAATATTTCTTCTTTTTCTTTTTCCCAATTTTATTTTTTTCATTTTTCCTTTTTTCCTTT
>OV651824.1:22820783-22841079 GCA_927349885.1 Psylliodes chrysocephalus | reverse complement strand
CATAAAAGACACGTGGCTGCAACTTATGACTGCAATGTGATGGAAGGAAAACTACAGTGCTGTAAGAGTCCCTAGCCTTTTTAATTAAATCAAGGTTATTTGTGTGTGTGGCGTGTCCATCTAGTATTACAAATTTCAGGGTCTTCTCTTGAGGGGTGCCAACAAAATACCGTCTTAGGTAGTTCTTCTTTCATTCGCTGTCTCGGAAATATGACAAAAGGAGGGATAAAATTTCCACCCGCTGACGCACAAACTACAAATGTAGAAAGAGTGCCTCTTAGCAGATGGAAGAGAGCCAACTTTCCTTTTGGTGCAAAAACTTTTGACTAGACAGTCAAAAGTCTAGTTTCATCGACATTGTAAACCTTATGTGGAGGATACAAGTAGTTTTTTCTGGACGTGTTCTAAAATGTCGAAGAATTTTGACACAGTTGTTTTGTTGAAGGCTTGGGCTTTTGCTGTAGATGTCGCCTCTAGTTTTTTCAAAACAATTTTACGATGTCCCGTTCTAAAGCCAGCAACCCAATCGTTTCCAGCTAATTTCTTTGTATAATTGAACGTGTTAAGGATATTATTCTTTACTGCCAGTTGCTAAGCAAGGCTAGTAGGTTTGCTACTGTAACTTCAAAAAAGCGTAGCTCCATGTCCAAAAGATAATTTGCAAGCTTTCGTTTTTATTCTTCAGTACAAACAGCACGCCTTAGATATTTTTTGTTCGAAGTAGCTTGCTGGTTTTTCTATAAAACACGTCTTTTTAGAGTGTTCCTCGGTACGTTAAATTGTTTGGTAGCCGTTCTCCATGGCATATTTAACTACTTAGATAGCTCGTTGCATTGCCTTGGGATTCCAGGTCTCCTGCTGGCTCTTCCTTTTGTATTTGGACACCATAACTAAGTCTGAAATCAAAGTAAAATGTGTTGACGCTAAAAACAGCTATACTAAATACCAAAGTAAGCTTTGATTAATTGGGATTAAATAGAAGGACGTTTTTAATGGTTAAAATATTTACCATTCCTTATGAGACATCCTGTATACCGACATTAATGTACAAAATCTATTAATATTTATATATTAGCCAATAATCTCCATAAAAAATACAAAACATTTTATTTCGGGCAAAATGGTCACCATCGTGTCCACTTTTCTAAAAGATAAGGTTTATGCTAACGGGTCCAACACTGTTGAGCAGCTGAAGAATAATATATGGGAAGTGATTCAGAATATACCTTTCGGTTCAGGTTTGTGCGGCCTCTACAGGCGGACATACATAATGTCTAACTTTCTATAATAGATTAAGAAGGAAAAAATGGACGTATTTGATTTAGTTTTAAAAATATTAAAGAGACAATCCAGTCAGTTATATATTAGCCCCCCGTTATCTTGTCTTGATGTAAAATAGATTATTTTTTATTTCTAAATATTCAATTGCAGAAATTTTATTTTAAAACACGTTTGGGTCAGAAGGATTCCATTCAGTGAACACTTGGATAAGTGCTTTTCGGAGTCCTATTTAAATATGGGTGAGCAATCTCTATAACGGTATATATCATTGGCCGCGCCCTGTTGCTAGATCTATGACGATAGATCGATAGCGTTAATGAGCTAATAAATATTTAACGATCGTTCTTGCAACCGGCTATACATTTTATTTAAATTCAAGTTTACGACCTTACCATTTGCATTCGATTAATTTTTAGTATTTTTAAATGTAAGAAACGCTAGGCTACTTGTAAAATGACAATTTTGAGGTGACGCGCAAATCCAAACAGACCAATGTGAATAATGGTCATTATAGGACATTTATTTTTTTCACCCTCATCAAAATAAAGTTCCTATGGAGGCTAACACTGTGTATGCTCGAAGAGTTTGTTGTGATGATGAAAATTAATAAATACATTTCTGAAACCATATGAAAAGAGTATTTATTTTTTTTAGGTTAAGCACATTACTTCTATTTCACCAAATCTACTCAGTCTATATTATTTTCAATCTATCTTCATTTCTCCATAATACGTTTTTCATTATTTTTCTATATATAGATGTTTTACAAAATCATCATTTTGTGTTTACCATGCACCAATAACAATCGAATAAAAAAAAGGAATTCATGCATGGTGTGCAGCAAGTGGAAGAATGTGTTTTATATCCGCATTTCCACAGTTAATAGAAGTTTTCCTTCTCAGCAAATATTTGATTTGTCTGTCTGAAAGCAGAAAACTCCAGACTCTCGTTCGACGGATGTCCCGAGAGTAGTTGTGATTGGCCAGTTCTGGACGGGAGGTAATGAGAGGTAATTAGTAATTATCATAAGTACCCACCCCCACCCTTCGCGCAATTAGCAAGTACCTCCCAATGAGCGTAATTGCATAGTGTAATTGCATAGTGTAATTGCATAGCGTAATTGCATAGTGTAATTGCATAGTGTAATTGCATAGTGTAATAAGTGTAGTTACTTCATACGCATATAGATATAAGTATTTACTATGTATATCGAGTAGCGTGTAACGATCATAGTAAGTACCTCTTAGATAGTAATTGCTATGTATATCATGTAGTGTAATGGGTTTAGTTCAAGTACGTATGAGTGATTACTATTGTAGCATAGGGGAAATACGTCGGAGCATACCCAACATCCTCGACTCTCAACCGTCAGAGCTAGAGTGAAGCGCGACTAGCGCGAGTCTCCAGCAGACAAGCACGACGTAAACATCGGTGGAAGGGATAGTTCCCCATTCTTCACACAATTAGCAAGTGCCTCTCGGACTTGTATATTATGAATAGGGTAGGGGATCATAGTAGAGGTGGGGATTTTTAGAGGATATATAGTAGCGCTTCTTTCCAAATAAAATCAGTTTGAAATCAACTTAAAATCGTGAACTTTAAGAGTGTTAAGAAATCCTAAATAATAACCGATTGTAGTATTGTGTGTGTTTTACAGGTAAACAAATATTTGTTTGTATTCTACCATGGCTCAATCTCAGATAGATACACTAAATAAGTTAGTTGGCGAATGGTCCACAATATTGGATCAGCGGGAACTAAAGTCATTAGTTGTAGGTCAACTTTATATTATTAAGACGATATTTGTCAAAGATACTAGGTATGGTAAATGTTTACTCATTCATTTAATTGATCGGCTTACACTTGAGCTTTTCCAGTGTTGGCTGCCAAGGCGCATTTTTGAAATAATGCCACCTGAAATCATTGCTACGATTAATGCTACTGCGGGCCAATATGCATTAGTCTATTTAGGGGAAATACCGTGTTATGGCTCAACTACTAGATCTCATATAAGGTTCGATTTAGTTAGTCAGCAATCAATTCATTCATCTGTGGTAGAGTCATTGTAAATATTTTTTTACTTTTAATTACATATAGTATACACATTATTTCATTAGGAATTTCTATAAATTTATTGTAAGTATAACTTGACCCATTTTTGTTCCTTTAATATCGGTCACATATTGTTTCAGATTATTTCGATATGTGGATGATGTATTCCGAAGAGCACTGGCCTAAAGCTATCGACTTAGAATCATCGATAAGCAGACTTGGGAGGGAACTGGATGCACTAGCGATGGATGCTTTACACTCCATCAACTATGATGCCGACATATGGCCGTTCCCGGAAGCCGTAGCATTACAGGGTGAATGGTATGAGAAATACAGTAAAGGTAGCAGTCTTTGCTGTGAATATAATGCATGTGAGCTGGACTTGGATACATTCTGTGAGAAGATGGTTACCTTAAGTTTGAAGCGTTTCTTGAACGAGGTCTTACCATACATCACCCCGCAAATTAGGAGTAAACATGGTTTGGATAGAGAGCCACAGTCAGACGATGAAAATGATTAAGGATTACTTTTATAATATATCTATATGTGTAATTATAATATAAATAAAACAATATACATAGTTTTAATGTTTTTTTTATTTAAAAAAAAGGTTGTTACATGTTATTATGTATTCAGTAAATACTTCTACTACTTATTAGGCCACACCCATTAAAAGGTTAGGTTATTATGTATAAAGTAAATAACGCTACTACCTATTAGGCCACCCCCATTACACCCGTATGCAACGCAAACATGTATATGTTACGGGCAGTGTTGTAAATTGGGCGTAACATATATATTTTATAAATCGAATGCTAGACCATGGCTAATATTAAAATAATAATTTTTCTATGATGGAATAATAGTTGGCGGTGATCTATTAAATTCTAAAATTTGACTACTAATTAGGCATTAATGTTTTTTTGTTAAAAAGATTATATTTTTTAAAGTGATTGAAAGTATGTATAGTAATATATTACATTATTTCTAAAATGTATTTATTTTTTTATCAATTTCCACTCATTGATAAATAGCCCATATATTTATTATATATTTTATAAAAATTGTAAAATAAAAAAAAAAAATAAAAAAAAATGGCCCTACAGCGGAGGAACGAACCCGCTGCATTTCATCGTGAGCACAATGCTAGCTTTTCGCTTAGCCTCGCACCCACGAAGGAGCCCACTTAATGTTTATCGAAAGCTGGTTATAAAGAACCCCGAACCATTGTCCGATTGTCCGATTATCACCATCCCTACGCCAGCCTTTAAGCGGTGTCCGAACCATTTGAATCGGTATTGCCCTACCTGTGGGTACATGGTTCTCGCTCGGCGGGTAGCTTGGAGGCCCGCATATTTAGTGTTGTTTTTCGATTTTAGTCAAAAAGGCGTGACGATTTTCAGTTTAATATAAAGTTCCGCGAAGAAGTTCAACAGTATGAAACTTTATAACTTTATACGATTATAAACGATCGGATTATTGCAACAGAAGTGGACAAAATAGCAAAAAAATTCAATGTAAATGGTAAGTACTTTTTTATTAACTCTTATTAACTGAATGATTAAAAAGAGGATAAAATTTCCTGGCCGTATTAGAATTTATAATAAAATTTCATTGCTTTTCTCAACCAAAGTTGAGTATCCATCGTCTGGAGCAGTTAGTTAAAATAAAATAACATTAAGGACATAACAAACAGTTTAAAATTTTCGTGATTGAAAACCACGTCTTTTTGTGTGAATTGCATCTAACAATAATGTACGTCTGTATAATTATATTATATAATTACATTTATTAATATAAAAGATGGAATTTAATTTAGAAAATATACCAGATGCACGGCTTATTGAGTTTTTTATAATTAATAAAATAACTAGAAATAATATTGCACCTAAATAGATATTTTGTCCACGACTACTTAATAATAAATCAATATTCTACCTCCTAACTAAAAGCATATGGTACTCATATATCACGGAGTGAATTATGATAATTCACGCTTTTGTAATTCTGGCAAATTCCGGTAAATAAAAAAAGCATATGGTACTCATATATCACGGAGTGAATTATGATAATTCACGCTTTTGTAATTCTGGCAAATTCCGGTAAATAACTAAAGATGGGTGATACTTTTTATAACGTATTTTCTAGATCGAAAAATCGAAAAAGTGAAAAATCGAAAAATCAAAAAATCAAAAAATCGAAAAATCCAAAAATTGAAAAAAAAATCGAAAAAATCGAAAAATCGAAAAAATCGAAAAATCGAAAAATAAAAAAAAATCGAAAAATCGAAAAAAAATAGAAAAAAAATCGAAAAATCAAAAAAAATCGAAAAAAAATCGAAAAAATCGAAAAAAATCGAAAAAAATCGAAAAAAATCGAAAAAAATCGAAAAAAATCGAAAAAAATCGAAAAAATCGAAAAATCGAAAAAAATCGAAAAATCTAAAAAAAAAAAAAACGAAAAATCAAAAAAAAAAAATCGAAAAAAAAAAAAAAATGAAACATCAAAAAAAAAAATCGAAAAAAAAAAAATGAAAAATCGAAAAAAAAAAATCGAAATAAAAATCGAAAAATCGAAAAAAACAACAGTTAGTTACCTATGTTTAATAAAAACTTTCTATTCTACACTTCACTTTTATTTAATAAAGAAACCATAATGGTCGTGGACAAAGTATAGTATTAGTCTCGCAATTTATAGCCATTATTCACTCGGGTGACTTGCGTGAATAATGGCTACCATAAATTGCTCGTTTAATAATATACTATCATTGCCAGCGCTCCAGTAGTTAATATTTTATATTATATAGAAGTATTTTTGACCCCATTTTTGAGCGCCTGACATTTTATATTTCTGAATTTTAAACATTCACCTATTATTTTCTATTATTGTATAACTGTTTGTATTATAAATTTGCTCTATTCTGTATACATCCAGTATAAAATAAATTATGTTGCACTCGGTTTTCTTATATCTTATATCTATATGTGCAATTAAAATATAAATAATACAATATACATAGTTTAAATGTTTTTTATTTAAAAAAGGTTACATCTTTTTTATTTTTGTTAAAAGTGAACACAGGCATAGGTTTGGATACAGTAAATTAGAGTATATGAATTACAATGGCATATATTCGGTGTGTACAGTGCCATCTAGTGCATTATAACTTATAAGAGCTTCATGAATAATAAGCGCATACGCTTTAGTGTTGGCGGGAAATTGCATTTTACGTGTTTCGAATTCAACCTTGACATCCACAGTTGAAGATTTGATTGGTTTTGGATACATACTGCAATCAATTACGAATAGGGGGTTCGCTCTAAAGCCATTCAGGCCTAACATCGGTTGGGGATTTTCCTTTTTGTAGTAACTTCGCTGAAAATCTTCATAAGCATAATAAGCGGGAGTATCCAACTTTTTCCCAACATCTAAATTCCAACGCTCTAATGGGTAAACTTCAGAATTTAGATATAATCTGATATTGCTTATATCAGCAGCCGTAAACGCCGTCACATCTTCTTTCCTGTTCTCAGTAAAAGAAGTATTTTGAAATCCAATAATTACATATCTAGGTCGTTCCATGGATGTAGTGGTTTTAATCGCCCATATGTCGTGAGAAGTTTGCCTTAGAGTAGGTAATTCATAAAGATCCCATTTATGATGCGGTATTTTAATGGATTGCAAATGTTTGTCATTAATTTTTTTATACATGAGAACATCTGCATCATTTTCGGGAGTAATATGTTTGACTATCCAATCCATTTTAGTGATAGTTATGTCCGCATCGACTTCTCCTATATAGCAATTTTCGAATGCTCGAGCAATTATTACAGTCATCTCATGCTTAACACCTATTATCCCTTTTTTGTAAGATTCAGCAAAACCAAATAGATGTTTTAATAAGATTCTACCTGTAAATGTATTACTCGTTGAATCAACCAAAACTTGATTCTCTTCGCTGAGGCCCCAACCAGATGTTTCTAATAATTTCGCATGTTTTTCACCATATGACACCATATTTTTTATTGCTGTCGTTATAATAGGTTTTCGACATTCAGCAATCTTTTGTCCACCCATTTCATATCTAATTTCTTCAAATAGGCCAGGAAGAGCATTGTTGGCCAAATAGCACTTTTTATTAGCCTCTTTTGGCTTAAATGTTCCAACTATATTGATGTAACTATCGCAAATTAAGAGATTCAGGTCCATATTATTGATCGTAAAGGTGATTGTATCAGAATGTTTGTAATTTGGCGATCCCGTAGGCGGGTGGATATATTCATCGCATCTCTTGATTGAGTTATCGACGATCGGCTTTTCAAATACGTCCAACATCTCATTTCTTACATAAACAGCCATTATTTAATATCTTATATGGAATCCAATAGATTGAAGAAATTTATAATCTTTATTAGACAACAGAAGTCTTCTTCGCTTTACAGTTACTCGGCGAATGTTCATGTTTTTCCCTTCGATTCTATTTATATGATTATTTAAATGGGCGCTAGTTGAATATCGTGGTTTGAAGCAGAATCCCATATTAGTTTATCTCTTTTAATTCGAGTGTGATATTGATAGTTTCCTCTCCAAAGTCAATCAACTCACCGTTATCGTCTACAACTCGGATAGTAATGTTGTCTAGGTATTGCCGACCGGCAGGTATGACTGGTAGATAAATAATGTTATGAGGTTCCTTCGTCAGTTTGTATCCTGGCTCAACGTCTATGTCAAATGAAAAAAGGGTGTGGGCTTCTTTCCCATTTATATAGGAACCAGAAATAATATTACAATCCAATTGAACAAGGTGGAGGTTCATAATATTGATCGGCCTTGTAGAGACATAAGCTTGAGGCCTTGGCGGGCACTTCGAATTACTGAATCCTAAGAGGCTAGCTATACTGTTGTCACAATCAAAGTTGATTATGAATTTAGATGAAATTTCACATTTTAGAGTGTTGTTGTTCGCCGACAATTTAAACATAGCATCAAGTTCTCCCTGATTTATAATAGTTTTGGTATCCGGATATAGATAGTCATATATAGCTTTTTGGACGAACTTATTAATTTCATCAATCTCATAAGCGCCGGGTGCCACACGTACATTAATATTTTTCGGTGCACTGCCTTCCTCGGCCCAACTCTTCTCTCGCTGCACCACATCTGCCCAAAACTTTTCTGGGTCTACCACCTCTAAACAGATGAAATTATTTTTTGAGGTGATATTTTTGATAGAATGGTAGGCATAAAATGCTATTAATCCAAGGCCATACTGTTTATTAACATCCAATTCGATGGGCGGAAAAAAATCATTGCTGAGAATGCTTGACGCTATGGACGACAAATTAAATGTTCTTGACATGGCTAAGAAGTATGTCACACTGACTTCGAAATCTATTTTCGATTACATAAATTATAAACTCGCTTTTTAGTGGAAATTTTCAGTTCTCGAATTTTACAAAAACAACAAATTACGTGTTTTGGTGTTGGATCATCGCTTACGTCAATTGACCCACGTTTCGAAAATACCGTCGGACCATCATTTACGTCGATAGATTCATTTTTAGAAAAATCCTTAGGTTGTTCTTCATCGTAGGTATTCATTCTTCAGAGAGAAGAAATTGCAAACACAAATGTCCACATAGGACAGTATCAAACTTCTGGTAGCGTTTATAATTATAGTGAACTTCAGATACCGACCAACGCCCTTTATACAGATAACTAATTAAATCTGAAGGTGGGGGTAAATCACCATAACTATCGAAATATATTAAGGACGCATCTCTTTTCTTGTAAGCGACCCAATGTGTTCCTGGCCCGCTACTACTATCCAAATTTACAATGGCTGATTCGTTTTTTAGTGGCCCGCAGTTTGGTAAATTATCTCTCATATACACACCTCGAAAGTAGGGAATCTTAAATCTTTTGGCAAAAGATTGTATGTCTAAATTACTGAGAGGTCTTCGAGGTAGTGAACTTACGAGTTTTTTGGCCGATATGGTTTCATGTAAAGGCCCAACCCCTTTCGATAGGGCTTTAAGTATAATCCTTTACCATTTTTTCCTAGAGAGATGGCTTCCATAGTTCTATTGTGTCGATTAGCTTCTGTTAATTGTTGACTATTTGTTTTAGCGATGTTCACTGCTTTGACGATTCCGGACGCCGCTCCTGCCAAGCTCCCCAATGCAGATAATCCAGCAAAAATAGGTATTAATGGTAAAAATCCGCCTGTTTTTGGTATCGGTATAATACGGGGAATAATAATTTTTTTCTTTCCCCCGGCTGCTTTAACATATTTTCGGGCAGCCATGAGAGATGATGCAGCCATCTTCCTGAGTGTTTTTCCCCCCATTTTCTGTCCGCCATATGTCTTTATTACCCCTTTAATCTTACTGACAATTCCTCTACCGAAAGCAATTCGTTTTTTGCTTTTTGTTCCGCGACGCCGCTTTCTAGACCGTAATTTATGACCCATACCAAAACTTCGCTTTGTTTTCATAATATTTGTGATAGTCCAGGCAGCTGCTTTTTCACCAACTGACGCGTCGCTAGCTTTAAACCGAGTCCAAGCTAATTCTTGAAGGTCCTTGTCAGCAATATGTCTAGCTTTCAAATCGTTTGCACTTTTAGAGTAAGCAATATCATGTAATTTACAGGCTTTATCTAATTCATTTATTCCTGGGTCGTTACGTGCTAAACGTTTTTGTAAGCGCGTACCTGGCCCACAATATTGGTACCCCGGTATGTGCAGTTCAAATGGTAATTTATTTATTAGGGAATTAACAAACCCTTTTCCACACTTTCTTTTTGAATAACGTTTAGTGATAGATCGCACTCGTTTCACGCTAGGCATTTAAATGAATGTTACGTGGGCGAGGGTTTATATAGCCAAAGACAGTCAAACGATGCGCATAGTCAAAGCACAAAATAGTATCTGTGTGGAGAATTTAGATGAAAAAGTTGGTGATGGGCTTAGTGAAAATAAGATTCCTAGACACGGCCCATTGTTGCCCGATACAATACGCGGCCTTCTAATAGGACCATCAAATTGCGGTAAAACAAATGTTATGTTATCACTACTCATTCAACCAAATGGGCTACGATTTGAAAATGTATATATTTATTCAAAATCATTATACCAGAAGAAGTATGAGTACTTGCATGAAGTTTTGACTCCGATAAAAGGGTTGGGTTATTTTACGTTCAACAATAATGAAGATATAATTCAACCAGTAGACGCCAAACCAAATTCCATATTTATATTTGATGATGTGATTTGTGAAAAACAAGATGTTATTAGATCATATTTTAGTATGGGGCGACACAGAAATATAGATTGCTTTTATTTGGCTCAAACGTATTCGAAGATTCCGAAACAATTGATTAGAGACAACGCAAATCTAATAATTATGTTTAAACAAGATGACCTAAACCTACGTCACATATATTCAGACCATGTAGCTCCAGACGTGTCTTTTAGAAAATTTCAAGAAATATGTGTGGAATGTTGGGGTGAAAAGCATGGATTTCTAGTGATCGATAAAGATAAAGATATAAGCGCCGGTAGATATAAGAAAGGATTCGATAGCTTCATATACCCATAAACAATGCAATACGCGTTATTTTTCAAGTAGCGTCCAAGGCGGCAGGTGGTTTCAGCGATTAAAATGTATAGCAATAAAAAACATTTTGACATCAAATCGGAGCTGGCCGCTGTCTCCGATTCGGTTAGACAGAAATTTAATGCCTTAAAAAGTGGGCGCGTTGAAACTCTGCAAGCTCTAGAAAAAATGTATGAACCGCTGACGAAACCGTTGAAAACAATTTCAAAAGCCGCAACCTCTAACCCCTTTAACGCTAAAGAAGAAAACCCCGCTAACACTAAAGAAGAAAGATCTGGCATGAAAAGGGAACTCGCGTCAATATCACCGGACTCGACAAAATATGGAGAAAGTTTTGAAAGTGCAATATCCGACCGCGGTGATGGTGATGATGATGATGATGATAAAAAATATATTAATAAGCATTTAGAAGAAATATCACGAGGTAATAAACGCTATGATACTCGGTACGGCGTATATATGGACAAAGACATGAAAACAATGGTTGGGAATTTAGAAGTAAAATTTTCTGATGGCAAAATCTCGTTTTGGGATGGGGATAGAAGAGTTGCTGACTACCACGGTAATCCGGAATTGTATGAGCTACTATTTTATCGAAGCCCTAAGAAAGTAAGTAATGCGACTAAGGATACATATAAGGAAATATTACAACTTACCGGAGCGGCCTTTAAGGAGTATGACGAGTCCAAAGGGCTAAGTAACAAAAATGTAAATAAATTGAGAAAAATTATTAGACCATTGTTCTCTCCGGTAAAGATAAAGGGTGGAGGGTTTTCAAAAATACCTAAATACAAAAAAATAATGACCTCTAAACCCACATACGTTTATTGGAACAAGCCGAGAGAATTGGTGGCTAGATTGCGTTTATTATGGAGTTCAAAGCAAGCCGGCCATACTGGGCACGATAATGAAATTTTATCTATAATTGAAGAATTAAGAGAAGAGCGAATAATATATTAAATACATGTGCTGTAGAGGTCAGTCGTAAACGGAATGTCTTCAAGGAACATTGTAGATAAATTCGGAAGAAAAAAGAAAAATCAACGCGTAATTATTCGAGAAAAAAGGGGTCTTGGATTCAAATTAACAGGTGACGGTAATTATGATATGCAAACCAAACGGTTGGTGAACCTCGGAGAGCCAGAACAATCGACCGACGCTGTAACAGTTGGATATATTGACGATGTTACTAGGCAAGCAAAAGATCTCGTTTTAAAAGCTTTAACGGAATCCATTAAAAACGTATTACGCGAAGCTACGATTTATTTCGAAAATCAGCAGAGTGAACTTAAGAAATTAGTATTTGAACATCGAACTGTGTCAAGCAATAGTATTGGCGATGTTAATGTTAAATACCAATCGATGTTACAAATAGTGAAGCACAATAGAGAATTTTTTGAGGACATACTTACCACTACAAAAAGTAATATTTTAAAAATTATTACTAAAGTTGATATTTTGGAAAGTGAAATAAAAGGCATAAAAAATTTTACTATAATATTAGAGAACCGTTTAACTGATCTTACCGATAAATTCATTTAAGTGTAATACGGAAATTCTTCGAGACCTTGAAAGCGTCAAAGGAAGTATTGGACAAAATACGGCGGTTTTTTTGAAAATTATAGTAGGACTGGAAGAAAGTATCAAAAAGTTTGAATAAAAAATTGTATTTTAATTGGGAAGAATGTCTAAGCACCAAATAATTGAAGAAATCCACCGATCCGCCCGTCGAAAATTTCCCAGAAGAAGGACTATTGTAAAAGGATATGCCGACTTGTGGCAGAGTGATTTGGCTGATATGCAAAGTTATAAGGATGAAAACGATGGTTACAGATATATTCTAATTGTCATCGACTGTTATACGAAATATGTGTGGGCGAGTCCATTAAAAAATAAAACAGGCTTACATGTTAGAAATGCCTTTTTAGATATACTCCAAAATTGCGCACACCATCCTAAAAATCTACAAACGGATCAAGGGACAGAATATTATAACAAGGAATTTGGGAAAGTAATGAAAACATATGATATAAATCACTATTCGACTTATAGTACAATGAAAGCGTCAATGGCAGAACGTGTGATTCGTACGATAAAATCCCTATTATATAAAAAAATGGCTATGAGAGGGAAATACAATTGGATAGATATTATAAACGGTGTCATTAATAAGTATAATAACACCACGCATTCAATCATAGGTATGAAGCCAATAGATGTCCTGCCGACAACTAAACTCAACCAATATAGGCAAAACAAAAATGAAGTAAGGCGTAAAAAACCGAAATATGGTGTCGGCGATGTCGTAAGAATAAGTAAATATAAAAGCATATTTGAAAAAGGGTATACTGCTAACTATACAACTGAATTATTCAAAATAAGAAAAATAAATAGCACATACCCCGTAACATACATTCTAGAAGATATGAATGGTCAATCGATTAAAGGCTCATTTTATGAGTTGGAATTATTAAAAACAAAGTGGAAAGATGTTTATTTAGTGGAAAAGGTCATTCGGACGAAAGGGGACAAAGCCTTGGTGAAGTGGTTGGGATTCCCACAGCAAGAAAACTCTTGGATTAATATAAATGATATTGTTTAGTATGGATATTAAATGAAATAAAGATTAAAAAAAAAACAAGTTTTATTTTCCTATTAACTACTACATATACAATAATAAAATAACTTACACTTAAATATATACAGAAAGCTTAAATAATAAACAATTATACGAATTAAATCTATATATAAAGGGTCATTGGATGCATAACAAAGCCACCGTATTGCAACCCCTGACTCCTTTATTTCAAGCGCTGATGCATACAGGGCAAACATTTGTGTCGCAGAAGTGGGAAATATATCGGGCGCATACATCACATGTTTGCGGATCCTCCAAATCCCCCCCTTCTACAACAAAGTGCTGATGCTCGTGTATGTACCTGGCATTTGGATTTCTTTCGACCTCCATCTGCTCGTAATAAAGAAAGCAGGGGTTGCACAGACGTTTGCTCCGTTTCATGCCGGGAATAACCAACTTCACAATAACGGAGCTGGATGTAACGCAGAAGTGGTTACCGCCTCTGGCCTGAAATACAGCCAGCTCCCTTCTTATTGAAGTCTGTGATCCAGGGCAATCAGCCTCAATGCCCTCATCATCGTCGTCGCTGGCGGGTTCATCGGCGGGTGGGGCTGGACCAACGGCGTCTTCACCCTCTTCGACGGGTGGTGCCGGACCAACAGCACCCAAATCCTCGTCGGCAAGTTGCGCTAGACCAGCCACGCCTTCTCCATCACCATCGGCAGCTGCAGCAGCGGCATCAGCAGCCTGTAAAGAAGTATATTGATTAGATATTTTATAAGCATAATGATTAGATATTTTATAAACATAAGGTAATAGTTAAAAACTTACATCACGTTCTATGGCGTCCCAAAATTCGTCAATGCCTGGCTTGTTGGCATCAAAACGCGCCAACAAGGAGAGCTGACGCTCGATCTCCTCAACCGCATCAACATCAACAACAACAATTTGTCTATCCATCTTAGCTATTTATTATTGTTTCGGCTTTCTATTATTATTAATGGTCAGCTACAGCGAAGTGACTGATGCTGGTAAGTGGTCGGGACCTCATTATATATGGTTATGTATTCCCACCTCCACTCTCCCAACCCTCGAATTTACCACCTCCCCTGCATAACATCACGCTCAGTAGGGTGCATCTAGTTCCGGAAAGTTGGAAGTCAGAAAAAATTTTACTCTAGCATTAATCGGTGCTCTGCAGATAATACAACTAACTACAGATCGACTGCAACTAACACAAGATACAGCATGTCCGCATGGTATAAAAACCATTTGTACCTCCTTATCGACACAAATCTTGCAAGTCAGGCGTTTACTAATAGAACGACCATCACTTAATGTATGCATAGTAGCACGAGGTCTTTAAACATAATGTGGACAACTATATATCTGAGGCTGGATGGACTCTTTTATTAAAAGGTTTGTGGATAGATGTTGAGTGGAGGCCAATTACAATCAGCGCAAAAATTATACTTTTTCGCCCACTGGCGGTCTAGTTATTTAGAGTTTTTTGTTTGTTGATTCTGATTAGGGAGTTCGTTTCCACACCATCTTATATATTACAACTAGTCTATCAACATAAACTATTTATAATATAAGGAGATAGAACTCACGGCGCGTTGCTATTTTTAACGTGGTAGCTCCCCTGTAGGCCTATGACCACGAATACACAAACAAAACAAAAATCCTCTACGTACCCTGCCACGAACATATGTTATCTACTAACTTTTGATAGTCCGCCCTCCGAGCGCGCCCCTGTTCAGTAATTTCACCAAAGCGCGTCTTTACAATTTCAGCGGCCCTCTTCTTTGATTGATACTCAGAATGGGACTCTTTGATCCTACCAATCTCGATGCCCACATCCTTCTGCCTTCGATGTACAACACCCTGATGGTGGAGGATCTCATCCATCTGCCTGTTTAAATCACCTAATCGCAGTTTGATGTGGGCATCTTCGTCTGCCAATTCTTCAGACTCATACTGAAGTGGCGCTAAGGCTACCTCAATATCCTTTTCCATATCGTCCACCACCATCTTCAGTTGCTTGTATGTGGATTCGGTGATTTCAATCTGATCTCTATCGGTCTTTAACCGCATCTGCATATTAATTATGGCGATGTTGACGGAGCTAAGATCCTTCGCCATATCGCCGTCATCAATCAGCATCGGAATTGGTGTAGCCCTACTTGTGGGAGTCACACTTGTTGAGACTACTGCCTTTAACTTCTTCGCCGGCGTTGTCTTCGGCTTCTTCGAAGCCCTCGGCTTCTTACTTTTCGGCGCAACCACTCTTGGTCTCGTGGGTTTCGACCTACAGGGCCCATCGTTGGTTTTGCCGACACGTTTTGCATTTTTCGTCATGACCGGTACTGGCAATGTAGGGACAAGCACATTGCTAAGAACATGAATCTTCTTCGGTGCCTGAAACTCATCCTCACTGTTGTATACCGGTAACGGGGCCAGTACCGGGGCCGGTGATGGAGTCGGTAACGGGGCCGGTAACGGGGCCGGTAACGGGGCCGGTAACAGAGCCGGTAACGGGGCCGGTAACGGGGCCGGTAACGGGATGTCGCCCACTGACTGCGACAACTCCATCGGGGATACCGGTGAAGGAACCGTGTTAAACAGTAGCATCTCGTCAAAATCAAAATCCACCACATCGAAGTTATAAGTGTCGGCTTCCCCCATTATCGACAGGATGCTGTTGGTAGCTGACGTGGTTTCTTCATTTGAAGGCATCTTAAGTGAGAGTTGGTTCGGTTTACTAGAAAAATAGCACAGAAAGTTAGGTAGTTTATTCAGCGAGCTAAAATAAACTGAATTTCTTACCACTGGTCCCCGTATATATAGCGATAGGTGAAAGAGTGGGAAGTGGAGGGGAGATAGTGGGAGTATCTCACGGCCTCATGTTTTAAAAAACGAGCATCGCGAATCTAGGGCAATACTTTACGGGGCATTTAGTCGAGTACATTTTTATTGACTACCAAATGCAAATGATTTGTTAGGAGTTTTTTTGTTGGTTCTAAAATGGATAATTTTTTTTTTTGGTCCTGAAAAAGGCCATTTTTGGACAAAGGCCGCCGACCTATTGCGAGTCAGAATTGTCGTCTGAGTCTGACACCGATTCGTCGGACATTGAGTCATCCGACTCAGTGTTCGGCTCGGTGTCATACGACCATTCGTTCAGAATTAGGAAGCGGGAGTCGCATGGGCTGGACGGTGACGATGGCCGGCGAGGTTTTAGACCCGTAGTTGAGTCACATCGGCCATCGGAATCTACTCCTACTCCCCCTGTTATAATTTCGGTTGTAGAGTCGCATTCTGCTACTTCAATAACGTCGGCCATGACTGTCGTCGGTAGTTATTTAGGGCAGACTGAATTTTAGAGCCCGGGCGCTGGGTATGTATGGTACACAAGGAGAGTGGGAGAGAGTGAGGAGAGCATAGACGAGGCTTTTTCATCGAAAAAAAAAAAGTAGAAAGGGGAAAAAAAATATATATATATATATATATAATATATTACAAACTTTCAATTTACATTTATTCTAATAATAGTTTTAACAGTTAATCTAATATATTTTCTTCGATGTTGCTTTGTTGCAGCTATTTTGCTCTGGTTGGAACTTCCCCCAGGTTTTATTCAGCGTCGCATGGTCAATAATGACTTGTTCTCTGGCGATTATGGTTGCTATGTTGATAGACATTTTTACGGCTTTTATAGTTGGGCTGGATGAAGCAGAATGATTATCTGACCATGAGCACCTACTATTTATTGTGTTAGGAATGAGTATGGAGTGGAGGGGGAGATAGTTGGAAATTTTATAAAAATAAACTTTTTTTTTTGTTACATATATATTACAAACTTTCAATTTACATTTCTTCTAATAATAGCCTTAACAGTAAATCTAATCTATTTTCATCGCTACTATTATTTACAATATTGGCTACGTTATACCGTAATTCGGCTATAGTTTTTCGAGGCCCATTACGATATTCCTGAATGTCTCTGTGACCCCACGGTAGAGTTTTTACGGTATTTGGTATTATAAACCTTTTCTCATCGTTGTAAGATAATGCAACTTTGTTTTTCATTTCAGTATATATATCGTGTAACTTACTCCTGAATGTATTCATTTTTCTAAATATCTTACCCCCACCTTCTACAATTTTTTGGTAGTCCGTCATGTTTAAGCTGTTTTGTATTACGCATTTTTTTACGCCCTTAGCGGTTTTGGTTTCTTTCTCATCCGATCTAATATAATAGGCCTTGGCGCCTGTCCCTAAAAATATACTGATAGCCTGATTTGGATACTCATCTTTAAAATTTCCCAATATTGGTTTAGTTACTGGTAAGTTAAATTTATTATCAGATTTATAATTAGATGTGTCGAAATGTTCAATATTTCTTCCCATAAATTCATAAAAATTTATTGAAATAACTTTAAGCACAAAACTATCGGTATCTGTATAAAGTAAGGAAATTTTATCACCTAATTGTTGTTTTAATGTGCCGTAATAAAAATCATACATCCTTACTTTTGACAATTCCAACACTGTGAAACCTACGTACAGCGGTTTGTTATAACATATTTTAGTTCTACCCATATGTATAGCCACAAAGTGTTGTGAAAATATGGAACAAGACTTAAAATTTGGTCTAGCAATTAAGTTGTTTGCCCCCGGGGAATTTCTCTTACTAGCCCAGTGAGTTTTAAGGTAAATGTCGCATCTGTCATCCACATTTTCCATAGTTTTCCCGTACACGCTATTAACCATACGCTTAAAATGATTTTTCTCTGATGTGTCCTTAGCGCTGTTTCTCATATTTGTATTGAGATCTATATATTTTTTCAGCCAGCGAGATTGCTTAAATTTGAGAGCTCGATAAATTTTAGTTACAATTAGCCCATTATTTATGGCTTGCTTAAAGTTTCTATAGTGTAATATGTATTTGTCTTTATGATTCAAATTGGGAACCAGTTTGGGTATTTCTGTTTTTGAATGGGGTGGAATTATATTCTCCACTAAAAATGGTAAATCGGCATGTTTATCATGGAGGTGATGTGGATATGTTACATCAACTTCTAATACATAACCATATTCCCCGAGATCATCAACTGACATAACGTCGAGCTGATTAATTTCCTCAGTCGATAACCAAGCAAATTCTCCTGTCGGTAGGGGCTGACTCATGCTATACCCATAGAGATTTGTCGCATCAATATAATGTATAGAAGACTTCGGCTCGAAAGGATTATATTCGGATAAAAATGGATTATTGGCAATATGTTTTCTTTCCACACATTGGCTGATACCGCCACGTATACTATTTTTGAAGAAATTAATCATATCTATATCCGTTAGCAATTCCAACTCTACCCTGGTGTAGCGCAACATCGCATCCCATGACAAACCTGGAGATGTATAATATTGCGCTGGATCTAGTTTATATGCCCTAAGTGATACATCCCTAAAATTTTCAAATATATCGCATAACATTAAAACATCTGATTTTAAATATAAATCAGAATAGGATCCCAAAGTTTGACATTTAAATACATTCCAAACTTTCTGAGCCCTCGCATAATCCTCATCGGATATATGGCGATCATTTAGCTTGTCATAAAAATCCTCTTTTGAAGGTAAATTGGGGTGATCTAATTTCATTAAATTATCCATGAAATTATATGGAAACACCCCTTTCTGCCTCATCAAATCGAATTTTTCTTTTTCTGCAAAACATTTCCTTGTTTCTACGAAAAATTCTGATGGTAAATTTTCTGATAACCCAACCAAGGAATCAGCTAAAAATCTGTAACTATCTAAAAATCTAAGTTTTATGTAATTTTTTCTCATCATACCGTCTCTATCTACATAGCTATGGGTGTACAACGGTTTAGTAAATGAAATATATTTTTCTTTATTTTGAGCAATAACTTCGGCTCTCTCGCCTTCACCATACAATTCTTTAATAAATAAATGACTATCGTACCCACTCAAATTATGAAAAAATATTGGAACAAATTGCGGGATTTTATAATTTAAATTACAATTACTGTGTGCGGCGCCAGGGGTTTTCTTACCGGTAATATGGCAATGATCTCTTACTTTAACATCACCATCCTGAAAGGCCTCATCACAAATAGAGCATATACTCGATGTATTAAAATCATCTATTTCATCATTAGACAATTGGTGCATAGGAACAACATCTTTTAAATACGTATTATAAATAGTTAGAACATCGTCTTCTAGCCGTTTCACGAAATCGCTACCGGCATTGTCACCAGTAAAAGTTACAAATTTCGTCAATGAATTATCAAATGAACATTTAATTAAATATGCAAAAGAATATGGCTCATGTCGGTATGTAGGGATAGTAAATTTTTTTTCCGGATCTGGTTCGCAAATATCTATAGGTTTTAAGATCGATTCAAAATCAGCATAAATTACAAATGGAACCCTTAGCTGCTTATCATAATTTTGAAACTTGAGTATATTTTCAGGTACATAATAACCGCGTTTGTCTTTTTTTAGCTCTACTGATGGCGTGCAGGTATATATATGATTACAGTCGCTCAATTGGTGCCGCAATAGGATGCTTTCAGATCGAAAATAAAGTAAACATCCATCACAAAAAAATTTTTTATGGCCATTTCTAGTTATTTGACTCGACACTAATCTAGAAAGACTTTTAATCCAACAGTAGTGACTATTACCCGAATCAGCCGTTATTAGTAGTAAATTTATATGATGACCTAACCTT